>SJYC01130383.1:0-51592 GCA_006408675.1 Madoqua kirkii | reverse complement strand
GGGGGGGGGGTGGGCAGAGGAGTGGCATGATCTGACCTGCTCACCCCAGGCAAGTTTATTCACCTCCAGTCTGATCATAGTCTTTTGTGAAAAGGAATAATTATACATGTCCTTCAGCACTGTTATGAGGGTTTGAGAAAATAAACAGGCACCTAGAAGGTACCTCACATGAGGATGGGAACTCTCCTGGTTAGGTAGATAGGTACCTGCTTTGCACCAAGCCCCAAGGAGAGTCCACAGTCTCCGCCCCAGAGCAGAAAGCAGCCGATCTGGACTGCAGTCCCAGCTCTCCATGCCTTTCTGAGTGACTGTGGGTAACAGACTCCTTTCTCCTCTTGGGGTTTAGTGTCTCCCGACAAAAAGTCGGAAGAGAGGAAGCCAGGTGAACCAGATAACTGCAAAGGCTCTGCCCAGTTCAGTGTCAGCAATGTGCACCTCTCTAGTGAGTGAGACTGGCAGATGCATAAACTATACCATGAGGGCCCATGAGCAGACCACAGACAAATGAGTCGGTTATTCCAGCCACAGGTACCTGAGACCTCTTGAAGGAAATGGGACTTGGGATGGAACAGGGGAAAGCATGTGAGAGAAGCTGGAAATGAAACTGGGCTGGTAAGCTGGGGTCAGGCTACAGGGGAGCCTCGAACACCAGATGAGGATTTTGGATTTTGTTTGTACTCAAGAGAGAGAATAGGCATGGGGAAGACATGCAGGGAGTTCCGCTCGGTAGCCCAGTCTTAAAGGATGACAGTGGTCATCCTCACAGGGTGTATCATTGATATCCTGTGCGTAGCCAGGACTAGGTGCTGGTGGGTAAATTAGTCATAAAAACAGGCGGATACAGTTGAGGCCACATTACATTTTAAATAAAAATACATTTTCGAAAAGCAAAGAAAGACACTTTCATAACAGGGGCACATCAGAGATGTTGAATGCCTACTATGTGCCAGATACAGTGGCTGGAACCTGCCTGTAGATCTTTATTAATCTTCACTAAAAATCTGCCATGGGCAGGTTCTTATTATTCCCCTTCTGTTGTTGTTTAATTGCTAAGTTTTGTCAGACCCTTTGCAACCCCATGGACTGTAGCCTGTCAGGCTCCTCTGTCTAGGGGATTTCCCAGGCAAGAATCCTGGAGTGGGTTGCCACTTCCTTCTCCAGGAGATCTTGAGTAAGAGCAATGGGTACTCTCTCTACACTCCTACTGTATACATGGTGTAACTCCCAGCAACCTCTTCCCCAGCCCACCTTCACCTCCACTGTCAGGACAGGTGACAGCCAAGGACTGCCTCAACTTCTGAGTTCCCTGAAAACTCTCCTGGTACAAGATAATGTGCTCTGCTGTGTTTAGTCGCTCAGTCATGTTGGACTCTTTGCCACCCCATGGACTGCCGCCCACCAGGCTCCTCTGTACATGGGAATCTCCAGACAAGAATACTGGAATGGGTTGCCATGACCTCCTCCAGGGGAATCTTCCCAACTCAGGGATCGAATCCAGGTCTACCGCATTGCAGGCGGATTCTTTACCATCTGAGCTATCAAGGAAGCCCAAGAATACAGAAGTGGGTAGCCTATCCCTTCTCCAGGGTATCTTCCCGACCCAGGAATCGAACCGGGGTCTCCTGCACTGCAGGTGGATTCTTCACCAGCTGAGCCACCAGGGAAGCCCGGGACAGGAGAACTTAAAACGACCTCCATTAAACTTCGCATTGATGAACAGGACTAAAGGGTTTGACTGGCAAGAACTTCTTTTAGCTCTCTGGGTTCCCTTTGGGAGGAAGTTCTTTCCTAGTGGGATGTAAGTCTGATTACATCAGAGTCGGGCACCCATGCCGGCCTGCTGGGCTCCCAGAGCCCCGGGAACTTTAGGAAAATGAGGAGGGCGCAGGCCCGGGGTTCGCGAGCTGAGGAGGGAGAGATACCTCTTAGGGCGGCCGCTGTCCTGCCCCGCTTACGGGAAGTGAGCGGAGACAGAAATGGCTCCTGGGAAATGTAGTTCCCAAAGCCCGGGGAAAGGGGCTCTCACAGCAGTCATCTCTAGGGCAGGCGGCGGGCAGGGGAAGGGCTCCCTCCCAAAAGGTCTCCAGGACCAGAGAGTCTCCAGACTGCTCCCCTCACCCACCCCCACAATCAAGCAACTTCCCATAACTGTAAGGGTGGCGCCACGTACCTTCCTGCTGAGGAACTCCCTGACCAGGGAGGCCGCCACCTCCTCCACGAAGAGGCTGTCCATGCTCCGCTTTAGCCACGAGGCCGCACCGCCGCAGACCCAGACCCCAGGTCCGTTGCGGCCAGTATGGCCGCGTTGCCGTGGTGACGGTGTATGCAGGGCCGGGGAACTCCGCCCCTCCCCTGGGAGTGAGCGGGTTGGGAAGGCGGGAGGAAAGGGGAGGAGCATCCTTCAAACTTGCTCTGAGAGCGGGAAGCAGAATCCAGAAGGCACAAACCCGGTGCATCCCCGGGACCAGGCCTGAGGCTCCCGACTTGTGCGTCCTGGCACCGGCCTTGTCCAGCTGGGTTACCTGGATCAAGTTACTGTTCCAGTCTGAGTCCGCATCTCAGGATGTGAATGGGGGAGAGTGCCTGCCTCCTGATTCCTAAAGGACTAAACCCGCAGTGAAGTGGCCCCTGGAGATCTAGCCCCAGCACCTCCGCCTTCTCCTGGGTTCCCACAGGCTGACTGACCTCAGTTGGCCCGGGCTGCAGGGATAAGGAGGCCCAGGGCTTTCTGCTGACTTGGTACTGAGCTTAAAGGATGAGTCCCTGGCCTCCTTGGTGCCTGCTTTCCCATAAGGACACTGCCAGTTACTAAGCAGCAAATTTACATACATCATCACATCTTTAATCCTGCAGCCTCCAGTCCAGGTGGATACTATTGGCTTATGCTTTAAAAACAAGACACTGAGATTCAGAGAGGTTAAGACCGTGCTAAAGGTCACACGGGCTTCCCTGGTGGCTCAGTGGTAAAGAACCCCCCTGCCAATGCAGGAGACACTGGTCGGTCCCTGGATCAGGAAGATCCCCTGGAAAAAGAAATGGCAACCCACCCTAGTGTTCTTACCTGGGAAATCCCATGGACAGAGGAGCCTGGAGGGCTCCACTCCATGGGGTCCCCAAAAGAGACAGACATGACTTAGCAACTGAATAATAACAACAGTATTTCAGAAAAAAACAAAACAAAACAAAACAAAACAAAAACAGAAGAAAGGATAAAAGCCACACAGATGCTCAGCGCAGAGCTCTCCAGGTAGAAGCAGCAGCAAGTGTAAATGTCCTGAGACGGCATCGAGTCTGGGTGCTTGTGAAACAGGGAGGCCAGGAGGGAATGGGGCAGCAGGACACATGATGAAAGCCTGTGGTTTCAGAAGGACTTGGGCTTTTACTCTGAAGTGGGGTTTGTTTCGTTTCCTTCTTTCTTTTTTAAGTTATTTATCTATTTATGGCTGCACGGGATCTTGGCTGCTGTGCGTGGGCTTTCTCTGTTGTGGCGATCAGGGGCTACTTTTCCTCGTGGTGCCTGAGTTTCTCATTGCAGTGGCTTCCCTTCTTGCTTCAGTAGTTGCAGCAGGCCGGCTCAGTAGTTGTGGTGCCTGGGCTTAGTTGCTGTGCCACACACAGGATCTTCCTGGACCAGGGAGCAAATCCCTGTGCCCTGCATTGGCAGACAGATTCTTAACCTCTGGACTAGCAGGAAAGACTCCTAAATTGGGTTTTGAGCAAGCTTTAACAGGATCTCTCTGGCTTTCATGTTGAGAATTAACTGTAGAGATGTCCGTGGGGAAACAGAGAGATGAGTTAAGAGGCAATTACAACAATCAGTAATACAGGTAAATTTTAGGCTGACATATTGGTGTGTGTGTGTGTGTGTGTGTGCATGTGTGTATTATATTTTCCCGACTGTGGTACTTTTTTTTTTAACACATTGAAATGGAATGGTTAAGCAAGAGAAGCCCTGGAATGCATTCTTTTTCCAGACACACAGCTGGATCCTAGGGATACAATTACCTTGAGATAACTTTGCATGTCATGCTCAGTTGCTCAGTCTTATCTGACTCTTTGTGACCCCATAGACTGTAGCCCTCCAGGCTCCTCTGTCTGTGGAATTTTCCAGGCAAGAATACTGGAGTTGCCATTTCCTGCTCCAGAGGCTTTTCCTGACCGAGGGATTAAACCTGTCTCTCCTGTGTCTCCTGCATTGGTAGATGGATTCTTTACCACCAAGCCTTGTGAAATAACTTTAAGATGCCACATAAAAGGGTATAATCAGTAGGGGAAGGGTGAAGGGTGTCCTGCCAGCAGTCTGGGAGAGGGAGTAGATTGCATCACATATCCCATTTCTTACAACTGATCCCAGCCAGTCATCCTGACTTTTTCACATTGTGCTCTTGTCAGTTGGAGAATCCCACAAAGCACTGTAAGAGAGTTTAGCTCTCCTACCAGAATGTGAGTGGCAGTTGAGGTCCTCAAAAATGACTCCTTATATTGAACATGCAGCGATGTGACAACAACAGTATCAAAATAAACACCCAATCATTTATACTCAGTTGCTAAGTCATGTCTGACTTTTTGCAACCCCATGGGCTATAGCCCACCAGGCTCCTCTGTCCATGGGATTTTCCAGGCAAGAATACTGGAGTGATTGCTATTTCCTCTTCCAGAGAAATCATTATAAATACCAATAATAATCATTTTTAATGCTTTTCCAAGTTCTGTAAATGGGGATCCACTCCTGGAGCCAGTAAATAAACAAGATCTATAGAGCATGCAATCGCAATTTCTCCACGCCACTTGCTAGCCTAAAGCCAGCCATAGCAAAGACGAGCATTGCCTCACTAGTGATTAGCAGTCATATTATTTGCCTACTCAGAAATTCAGTGAACTACTCAGTGGGCTTAACAATAGAATGGTGAGTGAAAATTTAACCCTCAAAAGATAACATACAACAGATCTCTGTGTAAACTTAAAACAATGTAAATCAGAAAATTTGTAAGAAACATGACTTCAGCATTGCATTTTAAAAATAAAAGTGAGAGAGACTGTATTATTCAGAACAGCAGTTGCCTTGGGAGTGGGAGGCAAGGGCAGAAGGTTATACTTAAGTATGACGGTAAGTATAAGTAAATGACAGTGTTCTGGGTGTCATAGGGGTATTTGTTTCATAAGCGCTTGCTATGGTACTTCTATTAATTCGTTATTTAATAAAAAAGATGGCCTTGCAGGGACCAATGATGAGAGGATGTCATGAACCAAGACATATTAATAATTAATATGCCTGTAATTAATTCTATGCCTCTGAGATCCAGAAGGAAGTAGAGAAGGAAGAGGGAACAGAGGGAAATTCAATGGACTTTACATTTGAGGGACAAATTAATGTCTTATAACACAGAAAGTGTTCTGCAGGCACACGCGTACATATGTGCGGCGGTGGCTCTATACATCTGAGAGTCCATGAACTCCTGTGTTTGTATGAGTCTAACCAAAGGAGTTTAAGGGGTCCCTGACTCTGCCTGATGCCCTGCTGGGTTCTGACAGCAGAGTCCAGCAGCTGTGGAGAGGGCCTTGGAGCAGGGAGGCAGGACTGCTGCGCTGGTTTGTGAGAATAAAGGTCATTGAGGGAACAGAGGGAAATTCAATGGACTTTACATTTGAGGGACAAATTAATGTCTTATAACACAGAAAGTGTTCTGCAGGCACACGCGTACATATGTGCGGCGGTGGCTCTATACATCTGAGAGTCCATGAACTCCTGTGTTTGTATGAGTCTAACCAAAGGAGTTTAAGGGGTCCCTGACTCTGCCTGATGCCCTGCTGGGTTCTGACAGCAGAGTCCAGCAGCTGTGGAGAGGGCCTTGGAGCAGGGAGGCAGGACTGCTGCGCTGGTTTGTGAGAATTAAAGGTCATGTAATGCCTCCTCCAGAATACTCCAGAGAGGGGGCTGGTGAATGGATCCTCTTCCAACTTAGGGGCAATGGCACCCCACTCCAGTACTCTTGCCTGGAAAATCCCATGGGTGGAGGAGCCTGGTGGGCTACAGTCCATGGGGTCGCTAAGAGTCAGACACAATTTTCACTTTTCACTTTCATGCATTGGAGAAGGAAATGGCAACCCACTCCAGTATTCTTGCCTGGAGAATCCCAGGACTGGGGAAGCCTGGTGGGCTGCCGTCTATGGGGTCACACAGAGCCAGACACAACTGAAGCGACTTAGCAGCAGCAGCAGCAGCAACAGGCATGGCAAGGCAGGGCATTTCCCTGGATCAGAAGGTTCCAGAAAGCAGAAGCACACATGCTGGTCCCCATGAGCATGGCCTCCCCAGAGGCCTGCTCTCCAGGCTCAGGGAGGTGGGAGCAAGGGTCTGACCGGAGAAGCTTGCTGGAAACAGCCGGGTTGGAAGAACATTGTGAGAGTTCATTAATGACATAACCTTCAGTCTTTCCTAACTGTCCTGACCACCACTCCCAGAAGTCAGAGCTAGCCCAAGCCACTGTCCTTGGCAACACGAAGGAAAAGTTTATCCACACACTCTCCACATGGCCCTGTCTCACTGGCCACCTCCTAGTCTCTATCCACACGTTACCAACATGAGACAGCAGAGGGAGGGAAGAACCAGGCCCCAACATCTAGCCTGATGAAATGGGCTGCCACAGCCCCAGCGAGGCTCTCAGGCATTCATGCTCACAGCATCCCAGACCCTCTCACTCTCAGAAGTGATGGGATCCAGCCAGCTGTGCAAATATGTACAGTAAGGCCACTCAGGCAGGCCTGTGTAGTGGATCATCCAGGCAAAGAGTGGGGTAAGCAGAGGCACCCAGTGCAATTTTGACAATGTGGCTACCTTAGCCAGAAACTATGTACAATTCTCCTCCACATCTGTGATGTTAATTTCACATGCTGACTTGGCTAGGGCACAGTACCCAGATATTTGGTCAAACATCAGTCTAGATGTGTCTGTGAAGATTTTTTTTTTAGGTAAGATCACCATTTAAATCAGTTGACTTTGAGATGCTAACAGACAACTCATTGGAAAAGTCCCTGATGCTGGGAAAGATTGAGAGCAGAAGCAGAAGAGAGGGCATCAGAGGATGAAATGCCTGGATGGCATCACCAACGCAATGAACATAACTTGGGCAAACTCCGGGAGATGTTGAGGGACAGGGAAGCCTGGCATGCTGCAGCCCATGAGGTCTCAAAGAGTCGGACTGGGTGACTGAACAACAGCAAAGAGTATGGGACTCATTCAATCCACTGAAGGCCTTAAGAGGAAAAGATAGAGGCTCCCCCAGGGAAGATGACATTCTGTCTTCAGACTGCCTTTGTCTCAAGCTGTAACAATGACTCCTCCCAGGTCTCCAAACTGCCAGCCTGCCCTGCAGACTTATCTCTCTCTTTCATTTGTATACATTCTACTAGTTCTGTTTCTCCAGAGAACTCTCACTAAGCATCCCCCCTCAACCCACCTTGCTGCATACTCACTCTGCAATGGTCTTGAGAAATTCTTGAGCAAAGCTCCTTAGACACTGAAAGTGAAAGTGAAGTCGCTCAGTCGTGAAAGTGAAAGTGAAGTCTGAAGTCGCTCAGTCGTGTCCGACTCTTTTCGACTCCATGGACTGTAGCCTATCAGGCTCCTCTGTCCATGGGATTTTCCAGGCAAGAGTGCTGGAGTGGATTGCCATTTCCTTCTCCAGGGGATCTTCCGGACCTAAGAATCGAACCCGGGTCTCCCACATTGCAGGGGGACACTTTACCATCTGAGCCACTAGGGAAGCCCTTAGCCACTGCCCAGATATAAAAGATACTTTCTCTAGAGAAAACCGCAGTCTTCCATAGTCACTCCAGATTCTGGTGCTTTCACCATCAACTGCATATCCCCCTAAGACACAGCTGCCACTGACAGCTAGTGAATAGTTCCTGATTGAAACAAGATGATGTCATCCTTTGGAAATCACAATGTAATTTCCTCTAAAAAAGCATTCTACATGAAAATGCTGGTCCAGGTAAGCCAATGGAAATTTTTCTCAAAGTACCGTGGCAAAATTCACTGATTGCCCCCAGAATCCTTTCTTTCCTTCATTTGCAATAATATATTTGGAGGTGGGCAAGTTGCTTCCCCTTCAGACTACATTTCCCAGCATTTCTTGCAGTTGGACATGGCCATGGAACTAAGTGGTCATCAAGGAAGAGAATGAGAGGGCCAGCACTTTGAGACCAGGCCCCACCTTCTCCATACTCTTTTCTCTCTGGTAAGCCTGAGCACAGCTGCACCTACGGTTGTGTGCTGTGACCATAAACACAAGACAGCACCCTAGGGCAGTGATTCTCAAACTGTGGCCGCCAGAATACCAGTATCACCTGAGAACTTGTTAGATATGCAGATTCCTAGTCCTTACCTTTGGATCTACTGAAGTTCTGAGGGTGGTGCCAGCAATTTGTATGAAACCATATCTCTAAGTAATTCTGGTGCTCACCTCCATTTGAGCATACTTCCCTCGAGGCTGGCAGAAATAAGATGCCAGCCTTCCCTGAATGACTGCGTGGAGCAGAGTCACCTGGTGGTGACTCTGGAATTCAGAAGTTTACAAGTAAGAAAAGTACACTTCAGTGTGATTTGGGCTTTGTTTGTTTATTTATTTGTTTGTTTTTATTTTTGGAAGTGGGGATGGACCTGTCTCTTGTAATACAAACCATTTAAGGCTATACCACTCTAAACGCGCCTGATCTTGTCTAAATAATACAAATGATCCCCACGGGGGGTCATCCGTACCAACCTGCTGCAAACTGGGAACAGGTGTGCTGAGATCACCACCTTGTCAGGCCTCCTGGAAGCTGGCAAAGCCCACCTGTCCAGAGACCACAGGCTGGATAGCCATGACTAGCCTTTTCAATTTACCCCAATACACATGGTCATTTCTGTATGTGCCCTAACTTGAACACTGCCCAGGGGACACCTCCTGCTGTGCTATTCCATCTTCTGCTTCTTTGCTCTCCCCTCTCCTGGTTTTCTGACCTCTGAGTACACAGCAAGGTCTGGCTCCCGTGGCCTGATTTGGGCACCTTGCTCCAGGTTGGCCGTCTGAACATTTCAGCACTGCGCTTCTAAGCTGGTGGTCATCAGGATTTCCCTTCCACTCCAGTCTCCCTAAAGGCAGGGGGATCCCTTCTCAGTTTTAAGCTGGTACTTGGGGGTTGTTGGAGTATTTCTTTTCTCCCAGGTTTCTCTGCCCAAATCTTCTGCTCCAAAGGAGGCTATTTGGAGCAAGTGGCTCTCCATGCCTCCCCAGGTCAATTCAGGGTCAGGGTGGTTGCTTCAGGGACCACCTTGTGAGCTGGCAGGCATCATGATGGGTCTCAGGTAAATTCAGTTCAGTCACTCCATCAAGTTTGACTCTTTTCAACCCTATGGACTGCAGTATACCAGGCATCCCTGTCCATCACCAACTCCTAGAGTTTACTCAAACTCATGTCCACTGAGTCAGTGATGCCATCCAACTATCTCATCCTCTGTCAGCCCCTTCTCCTTCCACCTTCAATCTTTCCCAGCATCAGAGTCTTTTTCAATGAGTCAGTTCTTCACATCAGGTGGCCAAAGTATTGGAGTTTCAGCTTCAGCATCCATTCTTCCAATGAATATTCTAGATTGATTTCCCTTAGGATGGACTGGTTGGATCTCCTTGCAGTCCAAGGAACTCTTGAGAGTCTCCTCCAACACCACAGTTCAAAAGCATCAATTCTTTGGCGCTCAGCTTTCTTTATACTGTAACTCTCACATCCATCCATGCTGCTGCTGCTGCTGCTAAGTCGCTTCAGTCGTGTTCGACTCTGCAACCCCAGAGACGGCAGCCCACCAGGCTCTTCCATCCCTGGGATTCTCCAGGCAAGAACACTGGAGTGGGTTGTCATTTCCTTCTCCAATGCATGAAAATGAAAAGTGAAAGTGAAGTCGCTCAGTCGTGTCTGACTCTTATCAACCCCATGGACTGCAGCCCACCAGGCTCATCCATCCATGGGATTTTCGAGGCAAGAGTACTGGAGTGGGTTGCCGTTGCCTTCTCCAATCCATACATGACTATTGGAAAAATCATAGCTTTGACTAGACAGACCTTTGTTGGCAAAGTAATGTCTCTGCTTTTTACTATGCTGTCTAGGTTGGTCATAACTTTCCTTCCAAGGAGTAAGCATCTTTTAATTTCATGGCTGCAGTCACCATCTGCAGTGATTTGGAAGCCCAAAAAATAAAGTCTGTCACTGTTTCCACTGTTTCTCCATCTATTTGCCATGAAGTGATGGGACCAGATGCCATGATCTTAGTTTTCTGAATGTTGAGTTTTAAGCCAACATTTTCACTCTCCTCTTTCACTTTTATCAAGAGGCTTGTTAGTTTTTTTTTCACTTTCTGCCATAAGGGTGGTGTCATCTGTGTATTTGAGATTATTGATATTTCTCCCAGCAATTTGTTTCCAGCTTGGGCTTCATCCAGCCCAGCATTTCTCATGATGGGTCTCAGGAACCAAAGCAAAAGAAGGCAGCCAAGAGCCCTCAGTTCTTGGTGTTTACTCCTGTGCCTGATTATATTGGTTAGCATTAGGTTAATTCGAGAGAGACAAACAAGAGCAACTCAGTAAGGAAGTGCTCCAAGAATGATGGGGACATGTCAGAGAACACACAGCCAGCTAAAAGGGACTCCTACTGGCCAAATCTGTGCATCAAAGGAAGTGATAAAAATAATATAGGTCATAACCTATGGAATAAAAGAAGAATACATGAGTCCATATTTACAGTAGGAAACGAAGCTGAAGAAAGAAAGGAGAGCTCCTTTTACATTTGTATGTCAACTAATTAATGTATTGAATAGAAAAATGATAGAATTAACGAATCACCATTCGGCAGCTAGCATAATAATAATTCACTCAGGCAAGAAAGAATCATTAATGGGAACTTCCCTAGCCATCCAGTGGTTAAGACTCTGAGCTTCCAATGCAGGGGGTACAGGTTCAGTCCCTCGTCCGGAACTAAGATCCTGCATGCCACTCAGCACAGCCAGAAAGAAAAAAAATCATTAATGGGTGCTAAAACTACTGGGTAAAAGAAAGTATCTGTCTGTAAGATATTTCTGTATTACAAAGGGGAAAACAGTCACTTTACAGTAAAGAAAGTTGACTGATCCAACATTATCCAAGCAGTAAAGCCAATCTACTGAAACCAGGTTACGTGGTGGAGAAAAGTGCAGCATTTTCTGCAGGGCACCAAGCAAGGAGTCCAGGGCAGTTCAGTTCAGCTCAGTCGCTCAGTTGTGTCCAGCTCTTTGCGACCCCATAGACTGCAGCATGCCAGGCTTCCCTGTCCATCACAACTCCTAGAGTTTACCCAAACTCATGTCCATTGAGTCGGTGAAGCCATCCAACCATCTCACCCTTCGTCGTCCCCTTCTCCTCCTGCCTTCAATCTTTCTCAGCATCAGGATCTTTTCAAATGAGTCCAAGGCAGATGGTGCTCAAAACACTCAAATCCTCTAAAGAATTTCAGGGAAAGGAGGATGAGGAAGGAGTCCCAGGATATGTAAGTCAGCTTGTGCACAATTCTCAGGTTGGTTGATGGTGCAGTAACAAGATGGTGTTGCAGGGGTTAACATTATCAATCTTTAGGGGCCAGCAGGTCTGAGGGGCTACATGTTCACTATCATCAAGTAGCTAATTTCTTCCATTTGGTGGTGGCTTTAGCATCTGCAAAACAACTCACGAAATGAGCTTATACTCATCAGATGCTGTAATCTGGGTACTTCAAAGAAGAAATTAAGCAGAGGATATGGGAGAGTGATCTTGCCTGGAAGGCCCCGTAGGGTCCTGCTTGGTTCCATGGGGAGCTGTCTTCTAATGAGTATGGAGTTTCAGTTTGTGAAGTTGAAAAAAGCATGTTCTGAATGTAGATGCCAGTGATGATTGTACAATGCAAGTATACCTGAGGCAACTCAACTGTGCCCTTGAAACAGTTATGATAAATTTCATGTCATGTGCATTTTACCATAATTAAAAAAATATTTTTTAAAAGTGGCTGACACTTAATAAGAGCTATGATGGTACTAGTTATTAACATTAGCATAAGATCTGTATGTGTGTTATCTATCGCTCTCCTTCAGTGCAGGCACTGAAGGAGTTCAGTCTTGGTATAATAAGCACCTTATAAAGGGCAGAGTAGGGGCTGAACATGCACGGTTCATACAGAGCAACTCATAGAGGTGGATTAGAGATAAGGCAAGGAAGAGTCCAAACAGAAACTGCCTCTAAGGAGAGGTGGCAAGGGATAAACCTCACCAGGGATGAGCCTGGTGAGTGCAACGTGAGACGGAGAATTCAACAGAGCAGGGACAGCCCAGGGACAGCAGGGAGCCCCTTTCTCCTCAGGGCTTGAGCACGGGTGCCTGCAGCCATCATATGGTACCTTATACACCCCCTCTGAGCTTCCCCATTAGTGTCTGAGGAGCAGCTATCACATTAAGCACAGAGCATCTAGAAATGGCGTGGGAGAGACAGAGCCATTGAGCTTTAAGAGCAGGCTCTCATCCAGTTCCCAGCAGATCTCACTGAGGAACATGCGAAAGGGGCTGAGGCATGTACAGAGAGGGGTCTACTCAAACAGACTCACATGTCAGGAAGAGCCAGGACTGCTGTTGTTGACCAAGCCTGTACTAGGAGAGACCCAAGGCCAAGAGGGGTTTCCATGCCCTTCCAAACCTGTGGGAACACCTAGTGGAGTGGAAGGTACACTGGACCAGGAGTCAGGAAACCCGATTTTCATTCCAACACTCTCGCCAGTTTGCTGTGTGTCTCTGGGCAAGCCACTTCCCCTCTCCAGACCCCCTTCCTGGCTGTAGAACAAAGAGATCGTACTAATTTCAAAGGCCTGTTCCAACACTTTTTTTTTTTAACTTTCCACTTATGTCCCTACTTTCTTGTGTGTGTGTGTGTGTGTGTGTGTGAGTGTGTGTGTGAGTGTGTGTGTGTGTGTGTGTGTGAATTTCCTTTTTTATGTTCCAGCTCTTACTGGGGGAATAAAGCCCAGAGTCAGTTTGTACCAAACATTTTACTTTTCAAAGCACTTTCACATCCATTACTTTCTGCTCCCAGAGCTTCTTTGTAGATTATTAGATTAGGTCCCATTTCTCCAACTTCATTGAAAGGAAATATGAGGCCCAGGGAAGGGAAAAGACTCACCTAAGTTCACCCAGCCAACAGATGGCAGAGTCAAGACCCGAAATTGTATCTCCTGACTCTTGTCCAGGTTGCCATGTCCAGCTAAGCTGGTTTTACCTCACACAGAGGTATAGTCTCCAGGGAAAAGGAGACTGAAGGGCACTCAGGGATAGAACCAAGTCAGCCTGACGGAAAGGACAGCTTTCTCTCATTGGTCTGCCTAGAGGGCCACCTTCTCTTCATAGTTCTTCCAGAAACAGAGGGAATATTTCTTTCCCAATGAATCAGCCCAGATGGTACCTTTCTGCAATTTCTGTCTGTCTGTCTCTCTGCCTCTCTATGGGAGCACCTTTCCTTAATTTGCACAAAGGCACTCAGCCCTGACTCCTGGATTGTTCCTCTTTCCATTAGGGGCCGGAGTAAGGCTGCCAGATGGAATACAGAACACTTAGTTCAACTATTTGAATTTCAGAGGGACAATTAAGACTTAGATAATATGTCCTATGCAATTTGGGGAACAGAATTATCCTTTTAAAATGTATTTTGCTTATCTTAAATTTAACTGAGCATCCTATACTTTTATTTGTTCAATCTGCCAGCCCTAGTCTGGAAGCCATGGTGTACTCATTCTGACTTATACCAACTCACGACAGCCAGTGGTTAATTTTCTGGGAATTTTGTGAGCCAGTTCAGCCACTGGGAGCTTAAAATCAACCATGGTGGGAGTATTCACAATATGGAATCTGGCTGCTGCTGCTGCTCAGTCACCTCAGTCACGTCTGACTCTGTGCGACCCCATAGACGGCAGCCCACCAGGCTCCCCCGTCCCTGGGGGTCTCCAGGCAAGAACACTGGAGTGGGTTGCCATTTCCTTCTCCAATGCCTGAAAGTGAAAAGTGAAAGTGAAGTCGCTCAGTCGTGTCTGACTCTTAGTGACCCCATGGACTGCAGCCTACCAGGCTCCTCTGGCCATGGGATCTTCCAGGCAAGAGTACTGGAGTGGGTGCCATTGCCTTCTGGAATCTGCCAGTCACCACAAATCAGCACTTTTCTTTTTTTAGAGCTGGCTGTGAAACATTTAAGAGGGTTTCCCACGTGGTGCTAGTGGTAAAGAACCTGCCTGACAATGCTGGAGACACAGAGACACAGGTTCCATCCCTGGATTGAGAAGATCCTCTGGAGCAGGGCATGGCAACCAATGGTACCTTTCTGCAATTTCTGTCTGTCTGTCTCTCTGCCTCTCTATGGGAGCACCTTTCCTTAATTTGCACAAAGGCACTCAGCCCTGACTCCTGGATTGTTCCTCTTTCCATTAGGGGCCGGAGTAAGGCTGCCAGATGGAATACAGAACACTTAGTTCAACTATTTGAATTTCAGAGGGACAATTAAGACTTAGATAATATGTCCTATGCAATTTGGGGAACAGAATTATCCTTTTAAAATGTATTTTGCTTATCTTAAATTTAACTGAGCATCCTATACTTTTATTTGTTCAATCTGCCAGCCCTAGTCTGGAAGCCATGGTGTACTCATTCTGACTTATACCAACTCACGACAGCCAGTGGTTAATTTTCTGGGAATTTTGTGAGCCAGTTCAGCCACTGGGAGCTTAAAATCAACCATGGTGGGAGTATTCACAATATGGAATCTGGCTGCTGCTGCTGCTCAGTCACCTCAGTCACGTCTGACTCTGTGCGACCCCATAGACGGCAGCCCACCAGGCTCCCCCGTCCCTGGGGGTCTCCAGGCAAGAACACTGGAGTGGGTTGCCATTTCCTTCTCCAATGCCTGAAAGTGAAAAGTGAAAGTGAAGTCGCTCAGTCGTGTCTGACTCTTAGTGACCCCATGGACTGCAGCCTACCAGGCTCCTCTGGCCATGGGATCTTCCAGGCAAGAGTACTGGAGTGGGTGCCATTGCCTTCTGGAATCTGCCAGTCACCACAAATCAGCACTTTTCTTTTTTTAGAGCTGGCTGTGAAACATTTAAGAGGGTTTCCCACGTGGTGCTAGTGGTAAAGAACCTGCCTGACAATGCTGGAGACACAGAGACACAGGTTCCATCCCTGGATTGAGAAGATCCTCTGGAGCAGGGCATGGCAACCCACTCCAGTATTCCTGCCTGGAGAATCCCACGGACAGAGGAGCCTGGCAGGCTATAGTCCATAGGGTCGAAAAGAGTCAGACAGGACTGAAGCAACTTAGCACTCACACCACGTGAAACATTTACCAATATTCCGTTGTCCAGAGGTTTCCTTGTCTTTAACACAGAGTCAAGACTCTGAAGCTGTGTCCCTGGCTGCTGTACAGCTGCATGGGAGGCACATGCCCAGGGCCTCCATGGAGGGCAGCCTGGGGGAACAATGGTACTGGAAGCACTTCCCACCCAGGGGGACTACCTTACCCTCCCTACTATGGCTTTGACTGTGACCTCTTGTGCATGGCTGAGAGGTTCAAATTTAACCCAGAGTTTCATCACGAAACCTTGGCCAGTGAGCAGAGGGAGCCCTCCTTCCCCCTTCTCTGCGGCCCTTTGAGCGTCTCTCCACCAACCGGGATGCAGGATGGGGGAAGGTGTCCGGGTGGCTAGCTGAGGTGGAAACTTGGTCTTCTCTGGGGCTTCAGGGAGTGAGGGTTGAAGTGGGGGGCTGGTGGGGCCCTACCCCTCTCTTCAAGTAGATGTTATGCAAGAAGGGGTTCTGGAGCGGAGTGCTGGACGAGAAAGCAGGAAATGCTGTGGGGAGAGTACGGCGCCTATTCCCAAATACTCTCCGTCAGCTCCTAAGACTTTGGGGTGAGGCAAGGAAGGCCACCAAGGTTACCAAGCCCAGCCCTACCTGATCCCCCCGTCAAACACGGGTACTGTGGCGGGGTCAGGGTGTGGCTGTAACCAGGTTCCAGAAAAGTCCTACACGGGGAGTCAGGAATGCTGGGTAGGGCCTCGGTCCTGTCACAGACTCGCTGGCAGGACCCTGGGCCTCCAGGGGCCTCAGTCGAGCTATCTGTAAGATGTTTCTCAGCATCTGCCTGCCTCCCAACGGTAAGTATCCTCTCCCGATGACACGGTAACTGGGCAGTGGCCTCTGAGCTCTCACAGCTATGATGTCACTCTGCACACTTGATCAGGGAAAGGGGGCGGAATATCCTGATGAGGAGGGTGGGAGAAGGCTAAGAGGCCACTGGCCCTGGAGGAGCAGGAGGGTTAGGGACGAAGAAATAAGAGAATAGCCTAGCCCTGCAGGCTGAGAGGTGGCCCCAAGCCTGGGCTCCGGACAGCCTGTTGGAAGTCACACTTCCCTGCGGTTTCAGGCCACCCTAAACTCAGCCCTGGGCCATCTTCCCAGGTCATCTCCTTCTCAGCCCAGCCGCCTGTCCCCTTCTGCCTTCCAAGAGGAAGTCATCCGGGCAGAACCAAGCCTGCAGGAGAAGCTCCCAGTCAGCCTTGAACTTGAAGGCTTTGCTCCCAGGGTGGGCTCTCTGAACACTCCAGCCAGAACCTTCTAGGCCTGGAGCTCCTGTTCTTTGTCCAGGAGGGCAGAGGTTATGCTCTTGGCTGAAAGGTATTGGGACAATGGTTTAATATTTCTCAGAATCATTTTTATCACCTAACTAGTCTAGTTAGTCAGGGCCCTCCAGAGAAGCAGAACCAACAGGCTGCGGGGTGTGTGTGTGTGTGTGTGTGTGTGTGTGTGTGTTAGCCGCTCAGTCATGTTGGCTCTTTGCGACCCTGTGGACTGTAGCCCACTAGGCTCCTTGGTCCATGGAATTCTCCAGACAAGAATACTGGAGTGGGTGGCCACTCCTTTCTCCAGGGGATCTTCCCAACCCAGGGACTGAACATAGGTCTCTTCACTGCAGGCAGATTTGTTACCATCTGAGCCACCAGGGATGCAAATATACATACAGAAGGATTTAAAGAATTGGCTCACACAATTCTGGAGTATCATGGAGGCAGACAAGTCCCAAAACTGCAAGATGGACCAGCAGGTTGGAGAATCAGAAAAAGCCAGTTTTTTAGCCAGTTCAAGTCTGAGAACCATCTTCGGCCAAAATTCACTCTTACTCAGGGGAGGTCAGTCCTTCTATTCAGGACTTCAGCTGGTTGGATGGGACCCACCCACATTATGGAACACAATCTATTTTACTCAAAGTCCACCAATGTAAATGTTAATCTCATCCAAAAACACTCTCTCAGAAACTTGCAGGATAGTGTTTGACTACAGATCTGAGCCCCAGGGCCCAGCTAAATTAACACACAAAAGCAACCATCCAAGTGCTCCAGGGGGAATAGCAAGGAGGAACCATTGTCCACCCTTGACCTAAGGCAGAGCTGTACTGACAGGGCCTCCTCAACTGCCCACAGAAAAGGAGCTGAAGAGTAAACACCCAGACCTCCCTTTCCTACCTCCCTTCAGTATCCAGCAAATTCCAGAGGGCAGTGGAGCCACGAATACAGTCCACATAAGTTAGTTTGGGACCCACCCACATTATGGAACACAATCTATTTTACTCAAAGTCCACCAATGTAAATGTTAATCTCATCCAAAAACACTCTCTCAGAAACTTGCAGGATAGTGTTTGACTACAGATCTGAGCCCCAGGGCCCAGCTAAATTAACACACAAAAGCAACCATCCAAGTGCTCCAGGGGGAATAGCAAGGAGGAACCATTGTCCACCCTTGACCTAAGGCAGAGCTGTACTGACAGGGCCTCCTCAACTGCCCACAGAAAAGGAGCTGAAGAGTAAACACCCAGACCTCCCTTTCCTACCTCCCTTCAGTATCCAGCAAATTCCAGAGGGCAGTGGAGCCACGAATACAGTCCACATAAGTTAGTCTTCTGGGGTTCACGAGAACGGATAAGGATGGAGAGTGAATAGTGACAGACACATGGAAGATGCTTGGCTTAGCATCTATTAATATTTCTAAAGTGAACTGTGGACATCTGTGTACCCAGAACCCCAGCAGTGGGATGTCGGCATCCAGGGTCTGCCCAGCTTGGGTGAAGAGAGACCACTCTTTCATTCATTGTACTACAACGGATGTCCTGGATGGACAGATGAGGCGTACCCCAACTCAGGGCCTCCAGTGCCTCCTGCTGCCCAGTGGAATGGATCCAACCTCCCCCGCTCCACCGGCATTCCAAAACTTCTACCCTCTGACCTCCACCAGCCCGCCTCTCCATCCCAACTCACATTCTGACTGTGGCCTAGCCAGGGGTCTTCACAGAGCTAGGGTGATCTGCTCAAAATCAAATCTTTTATGGATATGTTCTAAAATAAGGAGTCTCCATGTCAGCAACATTGACATTTCAGGCCAGATAATTCATCTCCAGCTGTGAAAAATGAAACATCTCCAGATATGGACAGATGACCCCAGAGCAGCAAAGTACACCCCCATCCCACACCACAGTAGAGAACCACTGTCTAAGGTTTGCCTTCATCAATCTGACAGCATTCTGTTCATGCCAGGGTTGTCTCAGACTCTTAAGAATATCTGCCTCATCTTAAACATCTTTCTATATAGTGACTTCTGAATAACTCAGAGAAATTTCCATTCAAGGGGACTTCTCCCTTAATTAACACAGGCGCACATTTTCAAGCTAACTATCAAGAAAACAAATTGCTTAAGTGTCAACCAGATGAGAAAAAAATCAATCTAATTCTCCATATTAGGAAAGCTACCATCTCAGCATCCCGTTATCTTTTTTCCCACATGAGCCTGTGGGGTGAAGAAATAGTCCAGAACTTGCATATGTAAACATACTTCTCTCCAGTGAGTTGTCAGCAGCCACACAGAACCTCATCTCACATCAAACACCAAAATAATGGGTAAATATTTTTTGAAATAAGCAATCACAGTGTTAGACCTGGAGAAGGCCTAATCACCGGAACCGTCGCCTCACAGATCACCAAGACTCGTCGAATTCGATGTAAGCCGCAAGAGGATTTATTGAACCAGCGCGCCGGGGTTCAGTCACCTCCGAGGAGGAACGAACCCAGAGCTCTGGTCACAGGAAATTTTATACAGAAAAATCACAAGTAGGTGGGAATAGGGTTAGGACACTGAAAACAATGTGATTGGGGGCCATAGGCAGGTACAGGTGGGGTGAGGACGTTTGATTGGTGGGCAAGGCTTAACCTTTAAGGTCTGCAGGTTATCAGGTTGAAACGGCTGGCTGACCACCTCGTGGCGGTTGGTCAGTCTTCAGAAAAACAACTACCTGGAAAAAGTTTTACCAGAAAATATATCACCGGGAGGTCTCTTGCCAGGAAACTAGGCTATAAGTCATCAGTTAAGGATTAATAGAAAAACACCACTATACCATTATAGAGGGGCTGTTTCAGGGATCAGGAGGCCATGAGTCACCAGATGAGGGGAAGGTTATTTTTCATGAGGTATGGCCTGCCTCTGGGGTTTTAAAACAAAGGAGACTTAAAATTTTAACCTAATTCCTTCAACAGAAGCTATCACAATCAGACAGCTCTAGAACTCTGAACAGGGAAGGATTTTTCAAAGATTAGGTAGAAACAAACCCAAAGGAAAAAAAATTTAACACATTTCATTAAAGAAAAAAATAAATATTTGTCTTGAAACAGTTAAAAAGTAAAAAGCATTGTTTTTCAAGCTTTAAAATATGGATCCATTAATCCCATGTTTAGGAATCCAACCCAAAGCCTGACTCTAAAATACAGAAAAAACTGACTACATAGGGTTATTGATTACAAGGTTATTTATGATGAATGTCTAAGTCTTTCACCTGTCAACCACTTGAGGAGCAAGTAGCTCAAGTTAACTTGAACTTCTGTGCACTGTGTATTAGGCAGCACGGAAAATGGACATTTCTAGCACATTTAAAGAGACCTGGAGAAGTGATGCTGAGCCCGTGCCAGGACCACCAAACAGGCACGGGGGTCACACACAGTGACATGACGGTCCTGCAAACCCACTGCCAGTTCACGCGTCTGCAGGCACATCAATAATAAGAACCCCTGGGGACAACAAGATACACGCAGTGTCACCAATCACTGTAATCCTCCTAGATTTTATGTTAATTGAATTTGAGCATAAAATTCTTTTCTCACAAATTGGAGAGAAGTCTAACCGTATTTTCTTCCAACTGGACAGGAAGCTGTGCTGTTATCATTTATTACATAATCAAACCTGTTCCCACTGAGTGGAAATAGCACAGAGTACAGGTTTTAGTAATTGCAGTGAACAAAATTAGAAGTTCTGTTCTGTGGGAACTCCAAATGCTGAAACATAAATGTTGATTTTGGCCAGTAGGATCCAGGGCTGTGCTGCTTACATCACAGGGGCCTCAGTATCATCTGGGATTATTAAGGCTGTAGAATCTCAAGAACCACAGTCTGCATTTAGAGGGAACCCCGGGTGATTCCTGGGCACACTAGTTTGAGCAGCACAGCCACGGGACCCTGCTAGACAGTGTGATGAAGAGACAATAAATTTGGAGTGATTCTTTATTTTGGCTTTGGACGCTGGCTTTAAATCTACTCCTAGACCCCGTCACTTGCTGCCAGAACCCCCCTGGGAGAAGGCTCACCACCTTCAGCTTCCTAATCTCCAAGGAGTGAGTAGGTCTCAACATCTACTCCACAGTTCGTCACAAAGAAGGCAAGGATGAGTGCAAGGGACACACCCACCCGGCACATTTTACAGACCAGGCCCCGACTTGACCATTTGCAAAACACATTAGAGTTTGCTACCTGACATCTCTGATCCTAGTGAGTCTGGGGAAGAGATTTGGAAACACTTTTTTTTAAAACATAACTTTTTATTTTATAAATTCACATGCGCGTAGGAAATAATAGAGATTTGAGTACATTTTAATGATAGCATAATGGTAGCATCTTTCAAAACATAGTATCACAACCAAAAAATTGTCACAAGCAGAAAACTGCTGGAAATAAACCAGCTCCTACCAAGAAGTCAATCTGAAACCTATTCAGAAGTGCAGGCAACCCTTTTGATACAACCCACTGCCCTGATTCCTACTATCTTCAATCCCATTTACTCTATTTGCTTAATCAATCCTTTATTTAGGGAGGATAAAAATAAATAAAGGTAACCAGGGCCACCCAAAAGGTTGAGAAGTCTCTGTTTGCACAAATCATTTAAAAGTGCTGGCATTCATAAACGGAACAAGCTCTTGGTAGGCTACAGTCTATGGAGTTGCAGAGTCGGACACGACTGAGCGACTTCACTCACTCACTCACTCATTGCCCTCATTCATCTTTTCTGCATTTTACTGGTAGTTGTGTGTGTGTGAGTTTCTGTGTGTTTGTGTGTGTGATTGCGCATGAAAGCAAATTCCACAAAATTTAATCACATGTTCTGTTTATGAATGCCAACACTTTTAAATGATTTGTGCAAACAGAGGTTTCTCAACCTTTTGGGTGGCCCTGGTTACATTTTTTTTTTATCCTCACCAAATAAAGGATTGATTAAGCAAATAGAGTAAACGGGATTGAAGATAGTAGGAAATATTTAACCAATTTCAGGACTAATAATTTTACAGAGCAAACTCACTGACCTCAGTCAGTGAAATTTTAGCCATTTCTGCATCCTGTTTTCCATGCGACAGGGTTTTCCTTTCTGGGTTTCATTTTCCCAGCAAATCCATAGAGAGAAGGATACTTGACCTATGCCAGATACTTGGCCTCTCTGTGCTTTTGTCTTTGTCTATCTCTCTTTGCCCATCTGTATCTCTCTCTTTGTTCTGTGGCCCAGACCCTCTGTTTCATTCTCTCCCAAATCTAACCCCTGCCGGCAGCAGCTACATTCAAAACATCACCTCTTAGAAGCGAAATGCTGTGACTCTTCCCCCCAGGAGCATTTGCTGACCATCCTGTGGTGTATCTGTGTTTTGATGATTACCAAACAGATAAACCCCAGCCAGAAAGCTAACATGTGGCCTGACTCCATGATGTGCAATCCCAGCTCCTCCCTGGGAGGGAGGGTCTGTCCAATGAGATTATGAAACTCCCCATGGGAAGGGCCTGGGAAAAGAAGGTAGATATAACGGGGAACCGCAGCAGGGGAGAAGCAGCACGGTCCGCAGCCAGAATGCAGGGCAAGCTGTACCAAGGACAGGACTACAAGACAGAGTTCCAGCCCCGGGACTACTTAAAGACCTTCTATGCCTTCGATGCAGGCACCGTAGCGGAAAATGAAATCTTGAAATTCAACCTGAATAATCTCTTTGAAACTTTCTCTCCAGGTGAGTGTCTGGTCTCCATCTCAGGAGACGATGGGGCTGCACCTTACAGGAAGGGCTCTTGGTGGCAGGGAACCTGTCCTCTGGGACATGGCTCACCTAGGATGCTGCAAAGGCAGCCCAGGTGTGAATCCAGGAGGACTGTCGCTGGTGGGCCACTCGTGGAACCCAACACTGGCCTTTGCAGCCTAGGAACCAGGTCTGAACCTTTGACAGTCCATCTCAGTTTCTTGCCCTGTGAAATGGGAAGGTTCCTCTGAACTGTGGGGCTCATAGACTCGTGCTGGAAAGGATAGGCAACAACAGATATGAACATACTGCTTGCCTCCCCTTCAGTAACATAAAAGCGGCTTTATAGCCTGGGCTCATGAGCCCCCTTGAAAACCTGATGAAAGACCTGGTATATACACAACACAGAAACACTCCTAATCTTTTACACAAAATTAAGAGGGTTCATGGATACCCAAAGCCAAACCGCAGAGCTAGTTGACAAATTTCTGCTCTGAGTTGTCAGGCTAGGGGGACCGGCAGAGATAATCACCCAAGCTCTCCATGCACACAAGGGGAGGCTGAGGTGCAAGACACCAGGGAGGCCAGCCCAGGTCAGACCACTTGTCACTGCCAAGAGAAAAATCTCAAAAACAGGTCATGCAGGGGTGACTAGCGCAGTTGCACAGGGCGTGCACTGAACAACTAGAGGGTTACTCAGTCATTCAACAAACCTTGCCCTATGTATTCGATGCCAAGAAAGGGATCAAGCAAGGTCCACAGAAATTCAGATGAATGAAAGCATAAGGCTCACAGAGAAATCTGAGGAGACTCTGGAGGAAGGACTGGGATTAAGCCTTGGAAAATGGACTGGTTTCAATGGAGGAGGATGGACGGAGGAAGCAGGGACAGGGAGGTGATGTACTTATATTGCTCTTCCCCCAACTCAGCATAAGATACTCTTGCCTTCTGTGATTGGTTGAGTGAGTTTTGAACCCACTGGCTCAGCTCTCATCCTTTATCAGAAGGTCTGTCCTTGCAGCAAGGAGGTGAGATGGGGGGCTGTGGGGTCACTCTCACCATTGCTTTATAACCAGAGTCAGAAGACTTGCCAATAAACCAGCTTCTACTGAGAAGTCAATCTGAAAGCTGCCCAGAAGGGCAGGACTTGTCCTACCAGGGCTCCAGTAGCAACTCTTGAGGCAGCAGGGAGACCCAGGAAATGCCAGCCTGTGCCCTATCCTCCTCTCTCACCCTTCTGAGCCCCAGGCATAGGGTCTAGAATCCTCAGACAGTCCTGGTATTGCCCAAGGCAGAGTTGGATCCCCTGGGAGTCACCCTGGGGAAAGGGCACAGCCTGGCATCTCCATCCACCACAACTGGCATGGAGTCGGGTGTCTGCCCCCAACACCTGGAACACACTGTCTCATGCAGGAGGCGTGGGAGGCGACATCCTGATCGACGTCGGCACAGGCCCCACCATCTACCAGCTGCTCTCGGCCTGCGAGGCCTTCCGGGGATCATCATGTCAGACTACTCGGAGCTCAACCTCCAGGAAGTGGACAAGTGGCTGAAGAAAGACCCGGGGGCCTATGACTGGTCCCCAGCCGTGCAATACGTGTGTGGGCTCGAGGGAGACAGGTATCCACAGTCACCATCCTTCTCACAAGAGGTCTCCCATCCTCACAGGCCTGAGCCTGAGCCTGCCACCCTGCGTCACTGGCCATCTCCCTCTAGCTTGTTCCTAGCCCACCTGGGTCTCTGGCCCAATGCACCTCCCTCGCTTTGAGTGAGTCCCACCTGCAGCCGCAGAGTTGCCTGTGCTCAGAGCTCCGGCTGCCTGATTTGCTCTCCGTGGTTTGCATCCCTTCCATCCTGTGGGACCTTTTCCAGTCCCACCTATTCCTGGAAGCTCGCTTGATTGCTCCAGAACACACAGATCTTTCCTCTCAAAACTAGTGGTTCAGCGCCCACTTTACCTAGTGTTGGAGGGACACTTGTTAGGGGAAGACATGGGCTTCTTGGAATCGCCCACATCTATCTCCTCCACACTGCTACCAAGTCCCAGCGACCAACAGCACTCACCCCCTCCAGGCACCTTCCCCATCCACTTCACAGAGAGGGAATCCATCAACCAGAGTCCAGGAAACTGAGGCCCAGATGTGGAGAGTGACCTCCTGGCCACCTTAGAGCAGCACAAAGACCAGACTTTAAATTCCTGTCCCATCTTTCGGCCATGGGGGCCTGACCAAATTACAGACAGGGGCAGCCTGAAATGGAACAGGGCCTCAGGGTCCTGAGCACAGCGTCTCTGCATCAACCCAGCCTGGGCTTCATACATTCTTGTCATCATTCACAGAGAGCATTCTGAGAGTCAGGTCACTTCAGACACTGGGAAGAGCACAGTGAATAAAGTCTCTGCTCCATGGAGCTTACATTCTCGTAGGAAGCACAGCGTTCCCAGGAAGTGAAGGCAGGGATTCAGGGAAAAAGAAGTGTTCTACAGAAGACTCTCCAGCTGCAGGGGCCTAGAGAGGAATGGTGCTATGTTAGGTGGGAGAGTGTTTACTCACCTTGAGCCATTGTACGAAATGCCATAGATGCAGCGGCTTGAACAAAGACAGTCATTTCTCACATTCTGGAGGCTAGGAGCTCAAGATTCGTCCCTTAACCTGATGAGGGTGCTCTTCCTGGCCTGTAGATGCCATCTTCTTGCCATGTCCTCTGAAGAAGGAGAGGGAAAGTTAACTAGGTCTCTAGGCAGTCTTCTTGTAAAAGGCACAAATCTCATCAATAGTGGCCC
Source organism: Madoqua kirkii (assembly GCA_006408675.1). Taxonomy (NCBI): domain Eukaryota; kingdom Metazoa; phylum Chordata; class Mammalia; order Artiodactyla; family Bovidae; genus Madoqua; species Madoqua kirkii. The sequence goes on along the minus strand of SJYC01130383.1, from coordinate 26,383 downwards.
CCCACTCTCATGATCTCATTTACCTCTATTTACCTTCCAAAGGCTCCATCTCCCCACACATCCACGTACATGTTAGGGTTTCAGCATATGAATATGATGGGGGTACAATTCAGTCCCCAGCAGATGGCAAGAGAAAGCCTCTCCTCTAAGAAAGAGCACTTTGAGCAACTCCCTGGGAGATGTGAGGGAGAAAGGATGAGACGATCTGGAGAAAGAGAGAGTCAAGTAGAGGGGATGACAGGGCAAAGGCCCAGCTGTGGGAAAGAGCTGGTTTAAAGAAGGATGTTTACAGGCTCAGGGGCTGCAGGGAGGAGGAATGGGGGTATATTGCATAATGAGGGCAAAGTTTCAGCATGGGGGATAACAAGTTTCGTAAGCAGGAAATAGTGATAGTTGCACACATTGTGAATGCAGTTAATCCCCCTGGATTGCACAGAGTGACTGAAATGGCAGATGTTTGTTATATGCCTTTCGCAACTTAAAACTAATAATGCAATATGCTGAAATTGAGTTATTCAAAAGAAAGACAGAAAAAAGGAGGACGAGGAAGAAGGAGGAATCAGATGTCAAATGCATTCTCACCTATGAGCTGTGTGGCTTTGAACAAATCACTCAACCTCTGTGTGCCTCAGTTTCCGGATCTGTATAATGGGAGAAATATGATCTTCCTCATAGGCCCATAGGAAGCCCTCCTTAGGGTATGGAGGATGTTGTCCTAATTGTCATTGTGACCTCATTGACCCTCCCTCACAGGAGCAATGGCAGGAGAAGGAGACCCGGCTCCGAAGGACAGTCACGCGGTTACTGACATGTGACGTGAACCAGCCCCGTCCTCTGGGATCTGCCCAGGTGCCCGCAGCGGACTGCGTGCTGAGCCTGCTGGCCCTGGAGTGTGCCTGCCAGGACGTGGATGCCTACCGGGCAGCCATCCGGAACCTGGTCGGCCTCCTGAAGCCAGGCGGGCACCTGGTCACCTCGGTGGCCCTGCGCTGCCGTGAATACATGGTGGGCTCCAGGAAGTTCTTTGCCCTCTCGCTGGAGAAGGAGACAGTGGAGAAGGCCGTGCAGGAGGCCGGCTGCCAGCTGCTAAAGTGCCAGTACAGCCCCATCAAGTACTCAGAAGGCCACTGCGTCAACGAGGGCCACTTTTTTGTGGTTGCCCGCAAGGGCCCCGGGGCCTGAGGCCAGTCTGGCAGACAGGGCCTGCCCAGAGGGGGAAGTCAGGGTCCCAAAGTCTAGTAAGTCTGGAGCCCCCTGCTGCAGAGTCAGCCTGAACACCAGCCCTCCATCTTGTACTATGTCCCCAGGTCACAAATGAAAAGCAAGTTCTCCCTGCCCCCAGCCCAGGGGGCCGTCCGCCACAACCCTTTCCATTTCATCCTGCACCATAAGTCAGGAAAATAAAGTGGCCCAGCCAGTCGCTGTCTTGATTTGGGTCACCCACCCCGCAATGCAGACCTTAAAACAAGGATTTGAGAGCAAACCGTTTACCTGAGAAAAGATCCCAGGGAGCTCTAACAGGAATGAAAGGAAGAAAGAAGGCGGGCAGGCGGGCAGATGACGAAGGTGGTCGTCGACTCATTGCCAGGTGGCAACAGTTCATCAGCTGGGAGGCCTCAGAGTCCCATCCTCAGGGATCTGGGACTTTGTGACCAGCATCACGATAGAGCCACAGAGAATGGTCAGCTGAAGCAGGCCAGGCAGGGCAGGGAGTCAGGCAGCTCCATCCACATGACCAAGAATTGGAGTTTTGGGAAGACCTGAGTCATGTCTCTAGAAGAACCTTCATGAAGTCATGTGTCTCTCAAGAGACTCCTTGTCCACACAGCCGGCCACCTGGCAGCCCAGCCAGCTCTGACCCTGGGCTGACATATTTTGTCTGACATGTGAGAGAGTGTTGGCCTTCTGCCACCCAAGCCTGGCTACCTTGTGAAGCCCTTGATGCCCTCTGAACTGGGGCATGGGCCCCTCACAACTCCCACTGTCCACCGGAGTCCATGCCCCACAGAGTAGTCCCCCTGGGCAAATCTTTACCCATTTGCTAGCCTGCTGCTAAAGCCCAGTGTTCTCCCAAGGGCTAACATTGTGTTCTGGGGAGTCCCTGAGCCTTGTGCAGAGGGCAGCAACAGGAAAGTCCTCTTCCTTCCAGCCTCAGTTGGGTCTTGGGGTTCAGGCAACAGAGAAGGAGCAATGTGGGGTCCATGGTTCCCATGGCCACCAGAGGGCACTGCAGGGCAGAAAGCGGCAGGCAAAGTGCAGGAAGGACAGATGCCAGGGGCCTCCTTAGAAACCTCACCCAGCAGAGAAGCCATACCCGCATGCTCAGAGAAACCCGGAAACCCTTGGACAGTGAGCGCCTCCATGAAACTAGAACTTCAGTCACTGTGGGTCCTTGACCCTGTATTTCAGCTACGGCCCGGGAGACCAGGGCTTCGCAGAAAAACGTGCATGTGAGACAGCTGGGAAGCTGGGTAAAGAATGGATTCTGATCCCGTAGGTCCAGTGTAGTAGAGCCTGAGATCCTGCTTTCTCACAATCAAGCCTGAAGCTATCCTAGGCAGCTAATGGGAAGGCCATTATTTTGAGTAGGCAGCAAGGAGGGCCTCTTGTTCTGCTTCTCCCTGAATAACAGGACTCCTGGGCACTCCCGGCGGCTGGCATCCCTAACTTTCCGGTTCCTATCTCCAGGTGAGAGAGGGCGAAGCCTAGCACTCTTCCTGGAAGACACCCCACCCCTTCTGCCTTCTGTGACCCCTGGTGTGGCAGGCTCTCCTCCCCTTGCTCCTTGATGACCTTCCCCCACAGATGGAACCCCTCAGGGCATGAACTGAGGGAGCCTCCGACTCCTCGCTCACCAGTTCCCTGTCTGGCCTGGCAGATTCTGCCACTCCTGACGCTGGTGTGTGTTTCAAACTACACGCCTGCCCCAGCCAGCCCTTCACAGCTCTGGACCTCCCCTCCATCCCCACCCACACATCTCCTGCCCTCCTCTGAGCTCCTACAAGCAGAGGGCACAGGGTGGTTTCACGTGAGGCCCAAAGATGTAAAGTGACTTCCACAAAGGGGCTGCCCTCCAACATTCCCAGCTCTAGCCCCTCAAAGAGGACTGGGCAGGGACTGGGGTTGGAGTCCCACCCTGGATATAAAGGAGAGTCACCCAGGGAGTTGGCACCTTTGGGCAGCCTGGGCCTCCCCCACACTGACTGCATCAGAAGCTCCAGTTTGGGGGTAGGCTCCAGGAGGCAGTATTTCATCACACTCTCCTGGGGATCCGAATGTGTAACCCCGGTGGAGACTACTCACCTAGGCCAGTGCTTCTGAAATGCTCTTTTGCTCATGAACGACCAGGGCTCTGATAAAACCCAGAGTCTGGGTCCATAGGTCTGAGGTGGGCTGAGAATTTGCATCTCTAACCTGTCCCCAGGTGATACCTCTGCTGCTAAGCCCAGAGCCAGTCTGAGAAACAAGACTGTAGAGAAGGGACCCTCCTCTCAGCCTCTAGCCCGGGCGCACACTAGTTGGGAGGTGTTCAGTTCAGCTGCTCAGTCGTGTGCAACTCTTTGTGACCCCATGGACTGCAGCACACCAGGCTTCCCGGTCCACCATCAACTCCCAGAGCTTGCTCAAACTCATGTCCTTCAAGTCGGTGACACCATCCAACCATCTCATCCTCTGTCGGCCTCTCCTCCTGCCTTCAATCTTTCCCGGCATCAGAGCCTTTTCTCATGAGTCAGCCCTTCAAATCAGGTGGCCAGAGTATTGGAGCTTCACCTTCAGCAATCAGTCCTTCCAACGAATATTCAGGATCGATTTCCTTTAGGATTAACTGGTTGGATCTCCTTGCAGTCCAAGGGACTCTCAAGAGTCTTCTCCAACACCACATTTCAAAAGCATCAGTTCTTTGGGGCTCAGCTTTCTTTACAGTCCAACTCTCACATCCATACATGACTTCTGGAGAAACCATGGCTTTGACTAGACAGACCTTCTTTGGCAAAGTGATGTTTCTGTTTTTTAATATGCTGTTTAGTTTTGGTGGAGGTGTACCGAGGAATAGGGCTTTACTATTCTTTCGTATAGTAAAGAATCCGCCTGCAATGAGGGAGACCTAAGTTCAGTCCCTGGGTTGGGAAGATCCCCTAGAGGAGGGCATGGCAAGCCACTCCAGTATTCTTGCCTGGAGAATCCCCATGGACAGAAGAGCCTGGCAGGCTATAGTCTATGGGGTCACAAAGAGTTGGACACGACTGAGTGTTAAGCACAGACCACACACGCTGAGAAACATTTAATAAAATGGTCCAAGAGCAAAGCAACACCTCTTGATGGACCACCATATCCTTCAGACCTGTGGTCTTGAATGATTCACAAAAACCTCCTGAATCACCAAAGATGTATCTCTCTGCATAGCCTCTACTAATAAGTCCTTAGGAGTATCATTCCTTCTAGAAGTTCATCCAGAGAACAGCTCTGTGTATTTTAGCCTTCCCTACTCTCTGCCCTCCCGACTACAGTGTCCAGCTGCCTTAACTTTCCTGACCTCAGCCCCTCTAACTCAGCAGATCCAAAGGCAGAGGCCCCATTCCCCATCCTCGCTCCTCTCATGTCCCCACCCTAGTGAGGACATTCCGGCCATGCTCTCGCCCATCCCAGCCCCCTTCCTCTCGCCCTTGGTCATCACTCCGGCTCACCTGGACCTCGTGATGTTACCTCCTAAACGGCTGTGACATCACCCACCTGTGCTGATCTCTGTCACTGCCTGAGCCCAGCTGTATTATCCTCACATCAATTCTGCCATGGTTTCCTGATGAATCCTAAAAACCATGTCTGCAATTTTGTGTCTGTTTCATCTTTTCTACTGGCCAATGAACTCCTTGGAGCACACACAGGGCATGCACACAGGAGGCACTGGATAAATGACGTCTGCCTGAAAGAGTCAGGGGCCCTGGTCTCCAGTCTTAGCTCTGATCACTCACTCACGGACATTTGGCAAGAACTTTCTTTCTCCCTAGCATCCCTCCCCTCATTTGAAATGGTGCCCAAAGATGCTTGAACATCAGTTCTGAGATCCCTGTGAGTGGGCTGTCATACTCTGTATCTTATTCATCGCTCAGTAGCCAGAGGGGTCAGCTGAGTGTCCCGGGAGAAAGCAGCCTTGGGGTTTCCCGTCTCCCTCTCTCTCACTTCCAGCCAAGCCCGGCCCTGAACCTGGACATCCCAGCCTGAGAAGGGTCAGGGTTCCCACAGCCCTGGACTCTGGCAGCAGGATGGGCATCCTGGGGAACTCGGCAGAAATTCAGATGCTCAGGTCCCAGCCCAGACCTGCAGGAGCAGAGCTGCACTTTAACAAGATCCCTGCAAGGTCTGCTATAGACATGCAGAGAGGAAGACAGGACACGGAGAGGGAGGAGGGGCCGCGGAGGGGGAGCTGGGCTCTTTCCCAGGAGTCTCCTCTTCAGCCCTCCCCTCACTCACAGCTCAGCCCAAGGATTGGGGTTCCTGCTCCCACATGGAGCACATGCTCCCGCCTCACCCCTCCATCCCCACCACATCACCGGTTCCTTCATGCACCTGTTATTCTGCTTCCATGTCCCTCCCTTCCCACCCTGGAGAGGACATTTGTTTCCCTATAGCACACCGAGTGCCCACCACGCAGGGTGACTGCACAGCTATTGCTGAGAAAAGACCTGGCCTGTGTGAAAGTGGCGATTATGGATTCATTGCTGCTGTCAGCTTCACCCTCTGATCCTCAAAGCTACTGCTGCTGCTGCTGCTGCTAAGTCGTTTCAGTTGTGTCCGATTCTGTGCAACCCCATAGACGGCAGCCACCAGGCTCCCCGTCCCTGGGATTCTCCAGGCAAGAACACTGGAGTGGGTACTAAAGCCATCGAACCCAGCAGTTTTGTCTTATTCCCTTTACACGTCAAATCGGCCCACTCCAACAACATGGTGCTTCAGGTAGAGGAGTGAGATATCAAAAAGTGTGCGCATGAGCGGGGAAGACGGTACGGCTGACCAAAAATCTTCCCTTCCCAGCAGACAATCTGTCTCATCAAATGACTTTGCTTTTTCTCTCACTGAGAGGACAAGTCCATTTCTCCGCGTCACCTCCTCTCTCCCAGTCTGACTCAGTCACGTCTCTTGGTTTGGTGGATACAACATCAGCAAATACAATGCCAGGAGGGGCTTGAAAAACACTTGCACATGAGGCTTGTTCCATCTCTTGCTCCTTGGTATTTACCCAAGAAACTTGAAAACGTATGTCCACACCAACACCTGTACACAGAGGTATACACCAGCTTTATTCATAATTGTCAAAACTAGAAGCAATCAGGGAGAAGCAAGGGAGGAATTGCTCCCATAGGTTAAGGGATAAATAAATTGATCCATCTAATAAGAGAATAAGATGAGGTGCTAAAAAAGAATGATCTCTACACCCTCAATGCTACTGAGTGCAAAAATCCCATCGGAAAGGCTACATACTACAGGATTCCAACTCTATGATGACTTCCTGGAAAAGGCAAAACCATGGAGATAGTAAAAGAATCAGCTTTTGCAGTGCTGGGGGAAAGGAGGTATTAATGGGATGAGCACAGAAGACATTTAGGATGTGAAACTACCCTCTTTGACGCTGTAATGGTGGGTGTGCGTCTTTATATGCAGTTGTCAAAACCCATAGAATGTACCCCAAGAGTAACCCAAAGAAAGCTGTGGACTTTGACTGCTAATGATACACCAATCTAGATTCACTGATTCCAACAAACATACCTATCTAGCAGGGGCTGTTGACAGCAGAGGAGGCTAGCAGGGATGGAGGGCTATGGGAACTCTCTCTATTTTCTGTTCAGTCTCACTGTGGACATAAAACTGTGCTAAACAATAAAGTCTTTTTAAAAATAATATGCTCATACGCCAGAGCTTGTTTCTTGTCTGGCTGCTCTGGAGAACGCCGAAGTTTAGAGCTTGTGCAAAAGCCCAGTGGCCTCTGAATCCTGGTGGCCACGCCGTTGCCCTTGCCTTAGCCAGTATAGAGCAACCACCGCCCGCAGAGCGATAACTAGCCAAACCTGCCCTGGCCAGGAGCCCTGAGCAGCCGAAGCACAGGATCACAAAATAATAATAAATGTTTCTTGGTTTTGGTCTCTGGTTTTGGGGGAAGTTGTTATCACACAAAGCATAGCTGAAACACGGAGTTTTCAGTTCATGATGGCAGACATCAGAAGGCGTCTGGGGAAACAAGAAGGGCTCAGGAATCCTCCCTGGAGGAGGACGATCGGGGTTTGACACAAGGACAGATAGGCATTCTTCCACTAGGGGGCTGTCAGGGGAGTGTGTGCATGGGTGTGGGAGAAGGAAGTGAGCTCCCCATCACCAGGGGTATGTAAGCAGAGGTTGAGTGCTGCTGCAGAAGGACAAGAAGGGCCTCTGCAGCCCAGCACCCAGGGGGACTTAGTCTAGAAGAAGTACCTTCTGGCCCTCTCTTTAGTCCCCAGGCTGAAAGTGCAAGTCTGGCATGGGTGTGGCTCGTGGCCTTGAGTTGGGGCCCAGCAAGGGTGAGCACCAGGACAGACGCGACAGAGCGGGGGCCCTGGGAGGATCATCAAGGTCTCCTGCAGGAGCTAGTGTGGGCATGTGGAGGTTTCAACAGGTAGACTAGGCATTAAGTCCTGGAGGTGGGGCCATATCATCCTGGCAAAAAGATTGGTATGATCTAAGGCAGGGGGAAGAAGGGCAGGGGTGGGGTGCCCAGAACAGAAAGACTGGGTGGCTGGTGGGTGTTAACTCACCAGATAAGAAGATGGAAAGCAGGAAAGGTCTAAATAAATAGGGTCCGGCATGCCAGGATGGTAGATGCCCCTTCCTTGGGAAGGGGAGGGCCAGAAGCAAAGGAGGGTGCTTCTCCATGGCTATGGTGGAGGTGGGGGTCAGAGGCTTTCCCAGAAGGACCAGGGTCAGGAAATCCTTACTCTGCAGACATAGCCAGGGCGCTGGAGAGGTCAGCCCAGCTGAGACCTGACAGGACCCACAGGGTTACAGACGCTCGGGAAACACATCTGTAAGGAAGGGAGAAATCCATTTCCCCCTCTTGGAAGACTACCTGAAACGCGGAAAAGTAAACAACGAGCTTCTGTTTGTAATGATAACTTCTAGACTGAGAAAGAGGTCTGCTGTCAATTCTGCCAGTAGTAAATTACCCATCCATCTCTCTCCCCACCAGTTATAGTCCCTTTGCAGACCTCAAAAAGCAGAACTGCTTGTTTTTCTTTAAATATCACAAAGAAGAAAATCTTTTTTACAGAAATCTTTTCTGGCAGCAAAGGTAGGAAGACTCTGAAATCCATTAAGAGAGCCCAGCATTTGGCTTTCAGACAGCCAAATAACCCCCTCATACCTGCACTGCATTGCTGGCGATGGGGTGGGGAGGGGGACCGAATCCCAAAGTGGTTGGGAGAGGCCACCATGGATGGAACTCGCCTGCTGTCAGCCTTCCCAAGAGCTGGCGGGAAAGGGGAGTCCCCATGCAGCCAAGCCCCTTGAAGGCCTTGGAGTCAACCACCCAGTTCACAGCAGGGAAAACTGAGATTCCAGAAGAGGAAGAGCAGCCTTTGGGCGTGCTGCTGAATGGTGACCTGGTGCCCTGCTTCTGGGAAGCCTGGACTCCAGGCACAGCTGAGCCTCTCATCAGCTCTGCGGCCTTGCATGTATTGGGTCTTCCGCTCCCTGATGTGAGAGAGTGGAGGGATATTGTTGCCTGGGCTCCTTCTCCATCTCATCTTGGTGGCACCCCAGCCTAAATGCAAGGGGCCTGGTGGGGCACAGTAGTGTCCACTGGAGGGATGCCAGGGAGGGCGTTGGTGACCTTCGAGTCAGGAGGTAAGGAAGGGAACCAGGCAGGTGTCTAGGCAGGTGCCTTCCTGGCAGCGAGAAGAGCAGGGGTAATGACCCTGAGAGGGGAGAGTGAGTGGCTGACGAGTTCCAGGCACAAGGTTATGCAGGAGCATGTGTGTGCGTGTGTGTGCAGGCATGTGTGCGTGTGTGTGCGTGTGTGTGCAGGCATGTGTGCGTGTGTGTGTTGTTCACACAAAGGTCTGTCTTTGTGCACACAGGGGACACATGCCTGCAGACCTGGTGTGAAGGGTATGCTGTTCGTGCAGGGCAGTGTGTGTGTGCATGTGTGTATGTGTGTGTCTGCATGCCCATGTGTGGAGAGCTAGAGGGCCCCTATAAGACCAGGCCCTTCCTCTCAGGGAGGTGGCGTCATTTCTGGCACTTGAGCAGAGGCGTGACAGGATCAGACTTGGCTTTCAAGGACCACTGAGGCAGCCGTCTCTGGCTGGGGCCCTGGCTGCCGCCCCGAGTCCACTCCCACCCAGGCCTAGGACTAGGCTTAGCGGTGCCTCCAAAGCTCTGCTCACAAGGCAGGAAGCTGGGGCTGCGAGGAGAGGGGAGGGGTGCAGCAGAGCTGGGGCAGCGTGACGCTGCTGGGATCAGTCTGGGCAAGCAATTGCAGAAGAAAAGCCCAGCGCCTCCCTGGGCCAGGGCTGCAGCTCAGAGGGCCTTGTAAATAGTGCTCTGAATAATTAAAAAGAGACTGCATTCCCCTCCTCCTGCCTCTGGAGAGGGATGTTCACCTGCAAATAATTGAAACTGAAACCAGCATCTGCCTGACTCCCACACTCAGGCCCTGTGTGAACCACTGGGACCCGGAAGATGCCTGAGCCCCAGGAGAGGTTCAGCTCAGCCGCTCAGCTCAGCCCTGGTGGGCGTCCCAGCTTCTGGCCCCAGAGTCCAGCACCCTGGGCTTACTATCTCTGAGCCCAGAACACGGTCCACAGGATGGGCGAGGGGGAATGGGAATCACTACTCCCACTCAACAATAAGAAGGGTTTCTGGAAGGACAAGGCTGTCTGTGTGGATGGCTCAGTAGGTCTCATCTCTTCTGCCTTAACAAGGAGCCTCCACTGATCACTTGGCAGCAAGAAGACTCTGGCTAATAGACTGCGGGAAGGGCTGCCAGTGTTGATGGAACAGGTCTTCAAAAAGAACAGCAAAACGCTATGCAAATTCAAGGTAGAATTATGTCATGTGACTGAAAAATAGCAACCGGCTTCTGCATGGCTGAGAAGTCAGCTGAAGTCCTAGATCAAGTGCCAAGTCCCCACTTGGCAGCAATTTTCCTCAGGAAAAGGGGCTGTCTGGTGAGTCTTCGTTGAAGTCCTGGTAACAGGTGGGCCTGACAGAGGCCATGGGATCTGGGCCCCCACCTTGGAGCTGGACCCTGTGGTCACTGCCCCAGGCCCACAGGTGCCAGTGGTCTGGCCCAACTGCTGGCTAACCCGCCCCCAAGACACCTTGTAGGTGGAAGAGGCCAGGGAGACCCTTGGAGCCTAGAAGGTCAAGTTCTACCCACCAGGAGGATGTGTCCCACCTCACCCACAGGCTGGCCAGGGGATGGGCCCCTTTGATGAAAACCAGTGCACCTCATTTTGTCTGGCAGAGGCCCAGGGAGGAGAAATGGGATCTCCCCCTCCTCCCATACCTCTGTCTCTGTCTCTCTGTGTCTCGCTGTGTCTCTCTCTGACACACATACACACACGCACACACACACAGGGAAGAGGACTTGCCTCCCTCCCAGCTCAGGGCTCCAGCCACCTTGCCGCACACAGCCTGCATGCAGAGCACTCTGTCTCCCAGAATCTGTGACCGCCCCAGTCCCGCAGCCAAAACCAACTGCTGGCACCTGATGAATTAAGTCTTCCCAGACACTGAACTCCCAGGTAGAGTGGCAGGGATGCGCTGAGTCCTGCCTGAGATCATGAAAGGGAGTCAGGTTAAGCGTTCTGAGTTGGGGGGAAGGGGTTGCTGCAGAAGCAAATTTAGCCCCCTTTTCATCTGCGTAAAGCAACAGAACCCCCGAGAACTCTGTGCCCCTGCCAGGGAGCTGGAATCTGACCAGATGGAGGTATTCTCCCTCTACCTCCCCTGGGCCGGATTATCTGGGCAAACTTTGCTTTCACGTCTTGTTGGTAGTGATGGTGGTGGTGGTAGTGACAGCTGTCAGTTATGAAGCACCTACTGTGTGCCAGGCACTGACTTCCTCTCGCCTATGACCTTCTACCTGAGCTCAGTGCCCTTGTTGGATTTTATGGTCAAGGCCACTAAAAGCTGGTGAAATCAAGAAACTGGCTGAAACTCACACAGCTGGCAAGTGACATGCCTACATACGAATGTAATCCCTGTGCCATCCTTCCCTATCCCTAATCTTTCCTCCTCTCCTTCATTTCACCCATAGCACCTACCTCCATGTGACTTACTATGACTTGATTTAATCATCGGTTTATGGCCTGCCTTCCACAACAGAGTCTCACAGCCACAAAGGCAGCGATTCTCATCTCTTCTGTTCCCCAGGGCTGGCACAGAATAGGTACTCGATAAATAGTAACTGAATGTGCAAACAAGATGTTATGAGATTGTTCCAGGCCTTGCTGCCTGTGCCCCAAATCCCTGTGATCCATGTTGAAAGGAGACAGATGCCAAAGGGAGGCAAGAACACTTCTGAGAATTATGTGGGATATTATAGATGCAGAATCTCAAGAACCACAATCTGCATCTACGGGTTACCCAGGTGATTCCTGGGCACGCTAGTTTCAGCAGCACAGCCAAGGGACCCTGCTAGTCTTCATGATGTGATGAGGAGACAATAAATTTGGGGTGTTTTTGTTTTCATTTATTTATTTTTATTTTACTTTACAATACTGTACTGGTTTTGCCGTACATTGACATGAATCCACCACGGGTGTACGTGAGTTTCCAATCCTGAACCCCCCTCCCACCTCTCTCCCCATCTCTCCCCATATCATCTCTCTTATTTCAGCTTTGGACACTGGCCTTGAATCTACTCCTAGACCCCATCACTTGTGGCCAGGACCCTCTCAAGAAAAGGCTCGTCACCTTCAGCTTCCTAATCTCCAAGGAGTGAGTAGGTCTCAACATCTACTCCACAGTTCATCACAAAGAAGGCAGAGGATGAGTGTGAGGGACACACCCGGCACACTTTTCAGACCACAGCCCCAGACTTGCCCATTTGCAAAACACATTAGCATTTGCTCCCTGAAATCTCTGACATTAGGTGAATTTGGGGAAGAGATTTGCAGACACATTATTTTTTCATTTTCCTTTGGAAACACTTTTTTTTACCATAAAATTTTTTATTTTGTAGATTCACACGCAGCTGTAATAAACAATACCGAGAGATTTGTGTATGTTTTAATGACAGCATAATGGTAGCATCTTTCAAAACATAGTATCACAACTAGAAAATTGTCACAACCAGAAGACTATTGGAACTAAACCAGCTCCCACCAAGAAGTCAATCTGAAACCTACTCAGAAGTCCAGGCTTTGTCCTTCTGATACAACCCACTGCTCGCATTCATCTTTTCTGCATTTTACTGGTAGTTGTGTGTGTGTGAATTTCTGTGTGTGTTTGAGTGTGTGATTGTGCATGCAAGCAAATTCCACAAACTTTAATCACATGTTCTGTTTATGAATGTCAACACTTTTAAATGATTTGTGCAAACAGAGGCTTCTCAACCTTTTGGGTGGCCTTGGTTACATTTATTTTTATCCTCAGAAAAGTAAAGTTTGATTAAGCAAATAGAGTAAACAAGATTGAAGATAGTAGGAAATATTTTTTTAAAGTTCAGGACAAACAGTTTTAAAGAGCAAACTCACTCACCTCAGTCAGTGAAATTTCAGCCATTTCTGCATTCTGTTTTCCATGCTACAGGGTTTTCCTTTCTGGGTTTCATTTCCCAGCAAATCCATAGAGAGAAGGATACTTGACCTATTCCAGATACTTGGCCTCTCTGTGCCTTTGTCTTTGTCTATCTCTCTTTGCCCATCTGTATCTCTCTCTTTGTTCTGTGGCCCAGACCCTCTGCTTCATTCTCTCCCGAATCTAACCCCTGCCGGCAGCATCTACATTCAAAACATCACCTCTCAGAAGCGAAATACTGAGACTCCCTCCCCAGGAGCATTTGTTGACCATCCTGTAGCGTTTCTGTGTTTTGATGATTACCAAACAGACAAACCCCAGCCAGAAACTGAGACACCAACAGGAGATAAGGAAGGAAAGAAGGCAGGCAAGGGGGTAAGTGATGAAGCTGGGTCACCAACGCCGTCATCTTCATTCTCTCCCGAATCTAACCCCTGCCGGCAGCATCTACATTCAAAACATCACCTCTCAGAAGCGAAATACTGAGACTCCCTCCCCAGGAGCATTTGTTGACCATCCTGTAGCGTTTCTGTGTTTTGATGATTACCAAACAGACAAACCCCAGCCAGAAACTGAGACACCAACAGGAGATAAGGAAGGAAAGAAGGCAGGCAAGGGGGTAAGTGATGAAGCTGGGTCACCAACGCCGTCACCATGGTGGGAACTGGAGTCACCTGTTGGGAAGTCACCCATCCTCAGGAGGCTGAGACACTTACTCAGCAATAACCAGAGGGGTTGTTCAGGGGTACCGCATTAACTGGACAGCATTTTCAGCCGGACAACTCCTGCATTTGAGGAGAAGACAGGCTCAGGCAAAGACCTGAAGGGCTGGTCCCTGGAAGCTGAGCGCAGCTGAGGGGATGGGAAGAGCCTGCAAGAGCACGTGCCGCTCACACGCACACCCCGTGAGCTGAGACGTGGGGCCGATTCGGGGCAGTCTGGCCCTTCACGCGAAGAAAAGAACTGCAGGTTCTCGCTCACACGCACACCCCGTGAGCTGAAACGTGGGGCCGATTCGGGGCAGTCTGGCCCTTCACGTGAAGAAAAGAACTGCAGGTTCTCAAAGGACAAAAGCATCCATAAGAAGAGGATGATTTCTAGGAAAACTCCTATTAACCTTGGGTGAGAAAACCAACACATGGGAGGAAAGGTGACTGGTTCCCGGGCGCTCATGGAGCCCACTGGAGAGTCAGAACTGGCACCAAGGTCCAGGTGAGGATGGACCTGGCTGGGAGACGGAGCTGCTGGGAGTGGGAACAGGTGGGACCTGGAAGACCCAAGGGGAGCAGGGGTCTGCTATCAGGCCATGGACTCTGTGCCCCTTGTTTTTTCTGCTTGAGGTCACCCCATCGGCCCAGCACCCTGGGCTTAGGAGGAAAACCAAACTTGCTCCCCCAGAATATCTGTGAGGTGAGGTCACTAGGAACCGAGAAGGTGATGGAGCCTCAGGGAGTGGTCATCTGAACGAGGGGAGGCAGGGCAGGGAGTCAGGCTGCCCCATCCACATGACCAGGAATTGGAGCTTTGGGAAGACCTGAGTCTCATCTCTAGAAGCACGTTCACGGGGTCATGTGTCTCTCAAGACACTCCTTGTCCACACAGCCAGCCAGCTCGCAGCCCAGCCAGCTCCTGACCCTGGGCTGACATGCTCTCTCTGACATGTGGGAGAGTGTTGGCCTCCCGCCACCCAGGCCTGGCTACCTGGTGAAGCCCTTCATGCTCTCTGAACAGGCACATGGGCCCCTCACAGCTCCCACTGTCCACCGTAGTCCATGCCCCACACAGCAGGCGCGCTGGGCAAATGCAGTCAAGCCTCTGGACACAGGACCAGGTCTCAACAGGTAAAAGCCTGCAAGTCCCTCCAGCACCTGGCAGCCGCCTCCTGTCCTGAGGTCACCACGCAGGGCTCCCTGAACCAGTCCAGCCTGCACGTCCTCCCTACACAGACTCGTTCGGTCTCCTCCAGCCCATGTTCCAGCTCTGAACAGCTTTCTACAAGGAAAGGGCAGTGACAGGGGGAAGAGCTGAGCCAGGACCCATTTGCTGCTGCTGCTGCTAAGTCGCTTCAGCCGTGTCCAACTCTGTGCGACCCCATAGACGGCAGCCCACCAGGCTCCCCCGGCCTGGGATTCTCCAGGCAAGAACATTGGAGTGGGCTGCCATTTCCTTCTCCAATGCATGAAAGTGAAAAGTGAAAGTGAAGTCGCTCAGTCATGTCTGACTCTTAGCCACCCCATGGACTGCAGCCCACCAGGCTCCTCCGAACACGGGATTGTCCAGGCAAGAGTACTGGAGTGGGTTGCCATTACCTTACCCATTTGCTAGCCTGCTGCTAAAGCCCAGAGTTTTCCCAATGGCTTCTACTGTGTTCTGGGGGGTACCTGAGCCTTACGGCAGAGGGCAGCAACAGGAAAGTCCTCTTCTTTCCAACCTCAGTTGCGCCTTGGCATTCAGGCAGCAAAGGGGCGATGCGGTAGCCGTGGCTCCCAATGGCCACCAGAGGGCACTGCAGGGCAGAAAGCGGCAGGCAAAGTGCAGGAAGGACAGATGTCAGGGGCCTCCTTGGGAAAGAAAACTCCATAGTTGGGCCACTTTTTGTCTCACTGGGGCCCTTCCAGGCCTCACTGAGGCCTGAACCCATGACTAGCCCACTCAGAGAGCCGGGAAACCCTTGGACAGACAAAACCTCATTGAAGCCAAAACCCTCGTGTCTCTGTGTGTCCTGGACAGGGCATTTCAGCTGGGAACCAGGAGATGAGGGCTTTGCAAAGGAATATGCATCACAGGGGAAGTGAATCATCTGGGAATCATGATAAACCATGGATTATGAGCAAATAGGTCCAATTCAGCAGGACCTGAGACACTGTATTCCCAGCAAGCCTCAGGCTATCTGGATGCTGCTGGTCCAAGGACCGTACTTTGAAGCACAAGGCATTAAGAAATGTATCCTGATTTCTGATTTCTCCCTGAAAACCCAGGGCTTCTGGGAACCTTTGAGTTGGCACCCCTAACTTCCTAACTCTTGTCTCTAGGGAAAAGAGGGCGGATGTCCAGCATTCCTCCCAGGAAACATCCCCGTCCCCTTCTCTTACCCCAGGTTGGTGGGCTCTCCTCCCCCTGCTCCTTGATGACTATCCCCCTCAACCATGGAAGCCCTCAGGGTATGAACTGAGGGAGCCTCCGACTGACTGCTCACTCAGCAGTTCCCTGTCTGACCTTACAGATTCTGCCACTCCTGACGCTGGTGTGTGTTTCAAACTACATGCCTGCTCCAGCCAGCCCTTCACAGCTCTGGACCTCCCCTCCACCCCCAACCTCACATCACCTGCCCTCCTCTGAGCTCCTACAAAGCAGAGGGCACAGGGTGGTTTCACATGAGGCCCAAAGGTGCAAAGTGACTTCCACAAAGGGGCTGCCCTCCAACATTCCTGGCTCTAGCCCCTCAAAGAGGACTGAGGAGGGGCTGGGCTCAGAGGTCCCACTCTGGATATACAGGAGAGTCATCCAGGGAGCTGGAACCTTCGGGCAGCCTGGGCCTCCCCCAGACCAACCTCATCAGAAGCTCTTAGAGGTAGGGGATGCAGGCAGCAGCATTTCATCACACTCTCCTGAGGATGTGAGTGTGTAACCCCAGTGGAGAACTACTCACCTGGGCCAGTGCTTCTGAAATGCTCTTTGCTATAAACCACTGGGGCTTTGATAAAACCCAGAGTCTGAGACTATAGATCTGAGTTTGGCTCAGAATTTGCATTTCTAACCTGTCCCCAGGTGATACCTTGCAGCTGAGCCCTGTCCCAGTCTGGGAAACAAGACTATAGAGAAGGGACCCTCCTTTCAGCCTCCAACCTGGGCGCACACTAGTTGGAGGATGGTACCAAGGAACATTTTAGAGTGTTCCAAGTGCAAAGCATGACCCCTGATGGACCACATTCTTCAGATCTGGAGTCTTGAATGACTTACAAAAGCCTTCTGAATCACCAAAGACAGATCATTCCTCACAGCCTCTACTAATATGTCATTGGGACAGTTCAGGAATCACTCATTCCTTGCAGAAGTTCATCCACAGAGAAACTGTATTTTAGCCTTGCTTGCTCTCCCGCTCTCCTGACAATAGTGTCTGGCTGCCTCCACTTGCGTGTCCTGGGCCCCTCCAACTCAGCAGCTCCAAATGCAGAGTCTCCACCCCTGTCTCTGCTCTTCTTCCCATGCTCCCATAGCGGAGGTTCTCTCCTGAGCTTAGAATGACCCTTTGATCTCTTCCTCTCTCACTTCCAGCCAAGTCTGGCCCTGAACCTGGACATCCCAGCCTGAGAAGGGTCAGGGTTCCACAACCCTGGACTCTGGCTGCAGGATGGGCATCCTAGAGAGCTCGTTAGAAATTCAGATGCTCAGGTCCCAGCTCAGACCTGCAGGAACAGAGCTGCACTTTAACAAGATTCCCGCAAAGCTCTGCTATAGACATGCAGAGATGAAGACAGGACACGGAGAGGGAGGACAGGCTGGGGAGGGGGAACTGGGCTCCTTCCCAGGAGTCTCTTCTCCAGTCCTCCCCTCACTCACAGTTCAGCTCAAGGGTTGGGGTTCCTGCCTCACTTCATGGAGCACATGTTCCATCCTCACCTTCCATCCCCATCACATCACCTGTTCCTTCATGCACCTGTTATTCTGCTTCTGTGTCCCTCCCTTCCCACCCTGGAGAGGACATTTGTTTCGCTGCAACACGCCGAGTGCCCACCATGCAGGGTGACTGCACAGCTATTGCTGAGGAAAGACCTTGTCTGTGTGAAAGTAACTATTATTGTTGCTGCCATCTTCACCATCTGATCTTCAAAGCTTCTAAATCCAGCAGTTTTGTTTCATTCCCTCTACATGTCAAATGGGCCCCAGTCCAACAACTTGCTGCTTCAGGTAGAAGATGGAGACATCAGAAAGTGTGTGCATGAGTGGGGTTTACTGCAAACCTGACCAAACATCTTCCCTTCCCAGCAGACAATCTGTCTCATCAAATGACTTTGCTTTTCCTCCCACTGAGAGGACAAGTCCATTTCTCCCTGTCACCTCCCCTCTCCCAGTCTGACTCAGTCACGTGTCTTGGTTTGGTGGATACAACATCAGCAAATACAATGCCAGGATGGGCTTGAAAAAAACCTTGCACATGAGAATTGTTCCATCTCATGCTCCTTGGTATTTACCCAAGAAACTTGAAAACATATGTCCAAACCAACACCTGTACACAGAGGTATACACCGGCTTTGTTCATAATTGTCAAAACTCGGAAGCAATCAAGATGTCCCGTTGGTAAAGGGATACATAAACTGGTTCGTCTAATAACAGAATAATCTGAGGTGTAAAAAATAATGATCTCTTAAGCCCTAAAGTTCAAGGAGGAACCTTAAACAAGACCCCATGGACTATACAGCCCTTGGAATTCTCCAGGCCAGAATACTGGAGTGGGTAGCCTTTCCCTTCTCCAGGGGATCTTCCCAACCCAGGGATTGAACCCAGGTCTCCAGCATTGCAGGCAGCTTCTTTACCAGCTGAGCCCCCAGGGAAGCCAAAAACAATGTTACTAAGTGCAAAGAGCCCATGGGAAAGGCTACATTGTGCAGGAGTCCAACGCTATGATGACTTCCTGGAAAAGGCAAAACTGTGGAGATAGTAGAAGGATCAGCTTTTGCAGAAACAGGGGAAAGGAGGTATTAATAGAATGAGCACAGAAGACATTTAGGATGTGAAACTACCCTGTATGATGCTGTAATGGTGGGTGTGTGTCTTTATATGCAGTTGCCAAAACCCATAGAATGTACCCCAAGAGTAACCCAAAGAAAGCTGTGGACTTTGACTGCTAATGATACACCAATCTAGATTCACTGATTCCAACAAACATACCTATCTATGGGGTCGCACAGAGTCAGTCACGAATGAAGTGACTTAGCAGCAGTAGAAGGGGCTGTTGATAGTACTGGAGGCTGAGCAGGGACAGAGGTCTATGGGAACCCTCTCTATTTTCTGTTCAGTTTCACTGTGGACACAAAACTGCGCTAAAAGATAAAGTCTTTAAAAAAAAAAACTGTGCTCATACACTGGAGCTTGTTTCCTGTCTGGCTGCTCTGGGTACCCTGCATTTTGGAACATGTGCAAAGCCCAGTGGCTTCTGGATCCTGGTGGCCATGCCATTGCCAGGCGAATATGGAGCAACCGCCAGACACGTGAGTGAGAGCTCAGAATGTCGGCCCTGTCAAGGTGCCGTCTGAGCACAGAGTAGCCAAACCCGCCCTGGCCAGGAGCCCTGAGCAGCCAAAGCACAGGATCACAAAATAACAGTAAATGTTTCTTGGTTTTGGTCTCTAGTTTTGGGAGAAGTTATCACACAAATCATAGCTGAAACACAGAGTTTTCAGTTCATGATGGCAGACATCGGAAGGCGTCTGGAAAAGCAGGAAGGGCTCAGACGGCAGGAATCCTCCCTGGAGGAGGGCAATGGGGGCTTGACACAAGGAAAGACAGGCATTCTTCCGCTGAGGAGGCTGGTGGGGGAGAAGGGAGTAAGCTCCCCGTCACTGTGGGCTGTGCAAACAGAGGTTGAGGGCTCCTGCAGGATGGACAAGAAGGTTCCCTGCAGCCCAGAACCCAAGGGGGGCTTAGTCTAGAGAAAGTACCTTCTGGCCCTCCCTCTAGTCCCCAGGCTGAAGGTGCAAGTGTGACAGGGGTGTGGCTGGCTGCCCTGAGATGGGACCCAGCGGGGTGAGCACCAGGAGAGAGGGGAAAGAGCTGGGGCCCCTGGGACAGTCGTCAAGGCTTCCTGCAGGAGCTGGTGTGGCATGTGGGGGTTTCCACAGGTAGACTAGGGGTTAAGGCCTGGAGTGGGGCCATGGGGAGGGGGCTGATCATTCTGGCAAAGAAATTGGTATGATCTAAGGAAGAAACACAAGCTGGAAACAAGATTGCCAGGAGAAATATCAATAACCTCAGATATGCAGATGACACCACCCTTATGGCAGAAAGTGAAGAGGAACTCAAAAGCCTCTTGATGAAAGTGAAAGAGGAGAGGGAAAAAGTTGGCTTAAAGCTCAACATTCAGAAAACGAAGATCATGGCATCCGGTCCCATCACTTCATGGGAAATAGATGGGGAAACAGTGGAAACAGTGTCAGACTTTATTTTGGGGGGCTCCAAAATCACTGCAGATGGTGACTGCAGCCATGAAATTAACAGACGCTTACTCCGTGGAAGAAAAGTTATGACCAACCTAGAGAGTATATTCAAAAGCAGAGACATTACTTTGCCGACTAAGGTCCATCTAGTCAAAGCTATGGTTTTCCCTGCGGTCATGTATGGATGTGAGAGTTGGACTGTGAAGAAGGCTGAGCACTGAAGAATTGAAGGTTTTGAAGTGTGGTATTGGAGAAGACTCCTGAGAGTCCCTTGGACAGCAAGGAGATCCAACCAGTCCATTCTGAAGGAGATCAGCCCTGGTATTTCTTTGGAAGGAATGATGCTAAAGCTGAAATTACAGTACTTTGGCCACCTCATGCAAAGAGTTGACTCATTGGAAAAGACCCTGATGCTGGGAGGGATTGGGGCAGGAGGAGAAAGGGACAAGAGAGGATGAGATGGCTGGATGGCATCACTAACTCAATGGACGTGAGTCTGAGTGAACTCTGGGAGCTGGTGATGGACAGGGAGGCCTGGCGTGCTGCGATTCGTGGGGTCGCAAAGAGTCAGACATGACTGAGCAACTGAACTGAACTGAAGGCAGAGAGAAGATGGGCAGGGGTGGGGTGCCCAGATCAGAAAGACTGGGTGGCTGGTGGGTGTTAACTCACCAGATAAGAAGACGGAGAAGCAGGAAAGGTCTGAATAAATAGGGCCTGGCATGTCAGGATGCCTGATACCCCTTCCTTGGGAAGGGGAGGGCCAGAAGCAAAGGAGGGTGCTTCTCCATGGCTATGGTGGAGGTGGGGAGGGGGTCAGAGGCTTTCCCAGAAGGACTAGGGTTGGGAAACCCTTACTCTGCAGACATAGCCATGCCCACTTGAGAGGTCAGCCCAGCTGAGACCCGACAGGACCCACAGGGTTACAGACGCTCAGGGGACACATCTGTAAGGAAAGGAGAAATCCATTTCCCCCTCTTGGTAGACTACCTGAAATGCAGAAAATTAAACAACAAGCTTCTCTTTGTAATGATAACTTGCGGATCTGAGAAAGAGGTCTGCTGTCAACTCAGGCAGTAGTAAATTACCCATCCACCTCTCTCCCCACCAGTTATAGTCCCTTTTCAGACCTCAAAAAGCAGAATTGCTTGTTTTTCTTTAAATATCACAAAGAAGGAAATCTTTTCTACTGTGGCAGCAAAGGCAGGAAGCTTCTGAAATCCATTAAGAGAGCCCAGCATTTGGCTTTCAGACAGCCAAATAACCCCCTCAAACCTGCACTGCGGTGCTGGGCGGGGGGTGGGGGGGGGACCGAATCCCAAAGTGTGGGAGAGGCCACCATGGATGGAACTCGCCTGCTGTCAGCCTTCCCAAGAGCTAAGGTGAAAGGGGAGTCCCCGTGCAGCCAGGCCCCTTGAAGGCCTTGGAGTCAACCACCCAGTTCACAGCAGGGAAAACTGAGATTCCAGAAGAAAGGGAGCAGCCTTTGGGCGTGCTGCTGAATGGTGACCTGGTGCCCTGCTGCTGGGAAGCCTGGACTCCAGACACAGCTGAGCCTCTCATCAGCTCTGTGGCCTTGCGTGTATTGGGTCTTCCGCTCCCTGATGTGAGAGAGTGGAGGGATGTTGTTGCCTGGGCTCCTTCTCCATCTCATCTAAGTGGCACCCCAGCCTAAAGGCAAGGGGCCTGCTGGAGGGCCGCCAGGGAGGGCGTTGGTGACCTTCCAATCAGGAGGTGAGGGAGGAAGCCAGGCAGGTGTCTAGGCAGGTGCCTTCCAGGCAGCGGGAAGAGCAGGGGTAATGACCCTGAGAGGGGAGAGTGAGTGGCTGGCAAGTTCCAGGCGCAGGGTTATGCAGGTGCATGCGTGCACGTGAGAGTGTGTGCATGTGTGTGTTGTTCACGCAAAGGTCTGTGTTTGTGCACACAGGAGACACATGCCTGCAGACCTGGTGTGAAGGGTATGCTGTTCGTGCAGGGCTGTGTGTGTGTGCATGTGTGTATGTGTGTGTCTGCACGCCCATGTGTGGAGAGCTAGAGGGCCCCTGTAAGACCAGGCCCTTCCTCTCAGGGAGGTGGCGTCATTTCTGGCACTTGAGCAGAGGCGTGACAGGATCAGACTTGGCTTTCAAGGACCACTGAGGCAGCCGTCTCTGGCTGGGGCCCTGGCTGCCGCCCCGAGTCCACTCCCACCCAGGCCTAGGACTAGGCTTAGCGGTGCCTCCAAAGCTCTGCTCACAAGGCAGGAAGCTGGGGCTGCGAGGAGAGGGGAGGGGTGCAGCAGAGCTGGGGCAGCGTGACGCTGCTGGGATCAGTCTGGGCAAGCAATTGCAGAAGAAAAGCCCAGCGCCTCCCTGGGCCAGGGCTGCAGCTCAGAGGGCCTTGTAAATAGTGCTCTGAATAATTAAAAAGAGACTGCATTCCCCTCCTCCTGCCTCTGGAGAGGGATGTTCACCTGCAAATAATTGAAACTGAAACCAGCATCTGCCTGACTCCCACACTCAGGCCCTGTGTGAACCACTGGGACCCGGAAGATGCCTGAGCCCCAGGAGAGGTTCAGCTCAGCCGTTCAGCTCAGCCCTGGTGGGCGTCCCAGCTTCTGGCCCCAGAGTCCAGCACCCTGGGCTTACTATCTCTGAGCCCAGAACACGGTCCACAGGATAGGCGAGGGGGAATGGGAATCACTACACCCCTCCACAATGAGATGGGTTTCTGGAAGGACAAGGCTGTCTGTGTGGATAGCTCAGTAGGTCCAGTCTCTTCTGACTTAACAAGGGGCCTCCACTGATCACTTGGCGGTAAGAAGACTCTGGATGATAGACTGCGGGAAGGGCTGCTGGTGTTGATGGAACATGATTTCAAAACGAAAAGATAAAGGCTATGCAAATCAAGTGTCATGTAACTGAAAAAAAGCAACAGAAGCAAGGCTGAGCCCTACTTCTGCATGGCTGAGAAGTCAGCTGAAGTCCTAGATCAAGGGCCAAGTCTCCACTTGGCAGCAATTTTCCTCAGGGAAAGGGGCTGTCTGGTGATTCTTAATTGAGACCTGGCTCAGGTGGGCCTGACAGAAGCCATGGGATCTGGGCCCCCACCATGGAGCTGGACCCCGTGGTCACTGCCCCAGGCCCACAGGTGCCAGTGGTCTGGCCCAACTGCTGGCTAACCCGCCCCCAAGACACCTTGTAGGTGGAAGAGGCCAGGGAGACCCTTGGAGCCTAGAAGGTCAAGTTCTACCCACCAGGAGGATGTGTCCCACCTCACCCACAGGCTGGCCAGGGGATGGGCCCCTTTGATGAAAACCAGTGCACCTCATTTTGTCTGGCAGAGGCCCAGGGAGGAGAAATGGGATCTCCCCCTCCTCCCATACCTCTGTCTCTGTCTCTCTGTGTCTCGCTGTGTCTCTCTCTGACACACATACACACACGCACACACACACAGGGAAGAGGACTTGCCTCCCTCCCAGCTCAGGGCTCCAGCCACCTTGCCGCACACAGCCTGCATGCAGAGCACTCTGTCTCCCAGAATCTGTGACCGCCCCAGTCCCGCAGCCAAAACCAACTGCTGGCACCTGATGAATTAAGTCTTCCCAGACACTGAACTCCCAGGTAGAGTGGCAGGGATGCGCTGAGTCCTGCCTGAGATCATGAAAGGGAGTCAGGTTAAGCGTTCTGAGTTGGGGGGAAGGGGTTGCTGCAGAAGCAAATTTAGCCCCCTTTTCATCTGCGTAAAGCAACAGAACCCCCGAGAACTCTGTGCCCCTGCCAGGGAGCTGGAATCTGACCAGATGGAGGTATTCTCCCTCTACCTCCCCTGGGCCGGATTATCTGGGCAAACTTTGCTTTCACGTCTTGTTGGTAGTGATGGTGGTGGTGGTAGTGACAGCTGTCAGTTATGAAGCACCTACTGTGTGCCAGGCACTGACTTCCTCTCGCCTATGACCTTCTACTTGAGCTCAGTGCCCTTGTTGGATTTTATGGTCAAGGCCACTAAAAGCTGGTGAAATCAAGAAACTGGCTGAAACTCACACAGCTGGCAAGTGACATGCCTACATACGAATGTAATCCCTGTGCCATCCTTCCCTATCCCTAATCTTTCCTCCTCTCCTTCATTTCACCCATAGCACCTACCTCCATGTGACTTACTATGACTTGATTTAATCATCGGTTTATGGCCTGCCTTCCACAACAGAGTCTCACAGCCACAAAGGCAGCGATTCTCATCTCTTCTGTTCCCCAGGGCTGGCACAGAATAGGTACTCGATAAATAGTAACTGAATGTGCAAACAAGATGTTATGAGATTGTTCCAGGCCTTGCTGCCTGTGCCCCAAATCCCTGTGATCCATGTTGAAAGGAGACAGATGCCAAAGGGAGGCAAGAACACTTCTGAGAATTATGTGGGATATTATAGATGCAGAATCTCAAGAACCACAATCTGCATCTACGGGTTACCCAGGTGATTCCTGGGCACGCTAGTTTCAGCAGCACAGCCAAGGGACCCTGCTAGTCTTCATGATGTGATGAGGAGACAATAAATTTGGGGTGTTTTTGTTTTCATTTATTTATTTTTATTTTACTTTACAATACTGTACTGGTTTTGCCGTACATTGACATGAATCCACCACGGGTGTACGTGAGTTTCCAATCCTGAACCCCCCTCCCACCTCTCTCCCCATCTCTCCCCATATCATCTCTCTTATTTCAGCTTTGGACACTGGCCTTGAATCTACTCCTAGACCCCATCACTTGTGGCCAGGACCCTCTCAAGAAAAGGCTCGTCACCTTCAGCTTCCTAATCTCCAAGGAGTGAGTAGGTCTCAACATCTACTCCACAGTTCATCACAAAGAAGGCAGAGGATGAGTGTGAGGGACACACCCGGCACACTTTTCAGACCACAGCCCCAGACTTGCCCATTTGCAAAACACATTAGCATTTGCTCCCTGAAATCTCTGACATTAGGTGAATTTGGGGAAGAGATTTGCAGACACATTATTTTTTCATTTTCCTTTGGAAACACTTTTTTTTACCATAAAATTTTTTATTTTGTAGATTCACACGCAGCTGTAATGAACAATACCGAGAGATTTGTGTATGTTTTAATGACAGCATAATGGTAGCATCTTTCAAAACATAGTATCACAACTAGAAAATTGTCACAACCAGAAGACTATTGGAACTAAACCAGCTCCCACCAAGAAGTCAATCTGAAACCTACTCAGAAGTCCAGGCTTTGTCCTTCTGATACAACCCACTGCTCGCATTCATCTTTTCTGCATTTTACTGGTAGTTGTGTGTGTGTGAATTTCTGTGTGTGTTTGAGTGTGTGATTGTGCATGCAAGCAAATTCCACAAACTTTAATCACATGTTCTGTTTATGAATGTCAACACTTTTAAATGATTTGTGCAAACAGAGGCTTCTCAACCTTTTGGGTGGCCTTGGTTACATTTATTTTTATCCTCAGAAAAGTAAAGTTTGATTAAGCAAATAGAGTAAACAAGATTGAAGATAGTAGGAAATATTTTTTTAAAGTTCAGGACAAACAGTTTTAAAGAGCAAACTCACTCACCTCAGTCAGTGAAATTTCAGCCATTTCTGCATTCTGTTTTCCATGCTACAGGGTTTTCCTTTCTGGGTTTCATTTCCCAGCAAATCCATAGAGAGAAGGATACTTGACCTATTCCAGATACTTGGCCTCTCTGTGCCTTTGTCTTTGTCTATCTCTCTTTGCCCATCTGTATCTCTCTCTTTGTTCTGTGGCCCAGACCCTCTGCTTCATTCTCTCCCGAATCTAACCCCTGCCGGCAGCATCTACATTCAAAACATCACCTCTCAGAAGCGAAATACTGAGACTCCCTCCCCAGGAGCATTTGTTGACCATCCTGTAGCGTTTCTGTGTTTTGATGATTACCAAACAGACAAACCCCAGCCAGAAACTGAGACACCAACAGGAGATAAGGAAGGAAAGAAGGCAGGCAAGGGGGTAAGTGATGAAGCTGGGTCACCAACGCCGTCACCATGGTGGGAACTGGAGTCACCTGTTGGGAAGTCACCCATCCTCAGGAGGCTGAGACACTTACTCAGCAATAACCAGAGGGGTTGTTCAGGGGTACCGCATTAACTGGACAGCATTTTCAGCCGGACAACTCCTGCGTTTGAGGAGAAGACAGGCTCAGGCAAAGACCTGAAGGGCTGGTCCCTGGAAGCTGAGCGCAGCTGAGGGGATGGGAAGAGCCTGCAAGAGCACGTGCCGCTCACACGCACACCCCGTGAGCTGAGACGTGGGGCCGACTCGGGGCAGTCTGGCCCTTCACGCGAAGAAAAGAACTGCAGGTTCTCGCTCACACGCACACCCCGTGAGCTGAAACGTGGGGCCGATTCGGGGCAGTCTGGCCCTTCACTTGAAGAAAAGAGCTGCAGGTTCTCGCTCACACGCACACCCCGTGAGCTGAGACGTGGGGCCGA
>SJYC01130382.1:0-81119 GCA_006408675.1 Madoqua kirkii | reverse complement strand
GTGGTCACTGCCCCAGGCCCACAGGTGCCAGTGGTCTGGCCCAACTGCTGGCTAACCCGCCCCCAAGACACCTTGTAGGTGGAAGAGGCCAGGGAGACCCTTGGAGCCTAGAAGGTCAAGTTCTACCCACCAGGAGGATGTGTCCCACCTCACCCACAGGCTGGCCAGGGGATGGGCCCCTTTGATGAAAACCAGTGCACCTCATTTTGTCTGGCAGAGGCCCAGGGAGGAGAAATGGGATCTCCCCCTCCTCCCATACCTCTGTCTCTGTCTCTCTGTGTCTCGCTGTGTCTCTCTCTGACACACATACACACACGCACACACACACAGGGAAGAGGACTTGCCTCCCTCCCAGCTCAGGGCTCCAGCCACCTTGCCGCACACAGCCTGCATGCAGAGCACTCTGTCTCCCAGAATCTGTGACCGCCCCAGTCCCGCAGCCAAAACCAACTGCTGGCACCTGATGAATTAAGTCTTCCCAGACACTGAACTCCCAGGTAGAGTGGCAGGGATGCGCTGAGTCCTGCCTGAGATCATGAAAGGGAGTCAGGTTAAGCGTTCTGAGTTGGGGGGAAGGGGTTGCTGCAGAAGCAAATTTAGCCCCCTTTTCATCTGCGTAAAGCAACAGAACCCCCGAGAACTCTGTGCCCCTGCCAGGGAGCTGGAATCTGACCAGATGGAGGTATTTTCCCTCTACTTGCCCTGGGCAGGATTATCTGGGCAAACTTTGCTTTCACATCTTGTTGGTAGTGATGGTGGTGGTGGTAGTGACAGCTGTCAGTTATGAAGCACCTACTGTGTGCCAGGCACTGACTTCCTCTCACCTATGACCTTCTGCTTGAGCTCGGTGCCCTTGTTGGATTTTATGGTCAAGGCAACTAAAAGCTGGTGAAATCAAGAAATTGGCTGAAACTCACACAGCTGGCAAGTGACGTGCCTACATAAGAATGTAATCCCTGTGCCATCCTTCCCTATCCCTAATCTTTCCTCCTCTCCTTCATTTCACCCATAGCACCTACCTCCATGTGACTTACTATGACTTGATTTAATCATTGGTTTATGGCCTGCCTTCCACAACAGAGTCTCACAGCCACAAAGGCAGGGATTCTCATCTCTTCCTTTCCTCAGGGCTACAAGGGTGCCTGGCACAGAATAGGTACTTGATAAATGTAGCTGAATATATAAACAAGATATTATGAGATTGTTCCAGGCCTTGCTGCCTGTGCCCCAAATCCCTTTGATCCATATTGAAAGGAGACAGATGTCCAAAGGGAAGTAGGAAAAGTTCTCCTGAGACTCTGAAAAAGGCATTGGTGAGGAGGTTACCTTTGCTGCAAACCCATGAAGGGTGGGGAGGATACACTTAGGAACAGAATTGAGGAAATGGGCAATTCCAGTCTGTAGGTTGATATCAGCTAAGGACCTGCAGAGAAGAGGAAGGGTCTGGAAACCTAGAGCAGAGCTGCCCCTGGGTAGGGCCATGACTGTGGGGCTACAAGCCAGGCTTTCATGTAGACTGTTGGGGAAGATGTGAGGTCAGAGGCAGCCCAGGGGAGTCTCACCCAGCCAGGCAGCTTCACCCCGAGAGATACAAGGCTTCTCATCAGAGTTCCAAAAACATGGACTGCCTTCCCCAATGGGGCTCCAAAGTGATCATTACCATCTGCTGCTTTTGCACCTAGCCTCAGAAGCCCTGTATTACCAGCCCACGCTGGAGCTGGAGTGGAAAGACAGAAAGCCTGCTGGGGTGATTGAAACCCTTCACTCCAGATGAATCACACCTCTAAGTGGCCCCCCACCCACCCTGTGTGGCAGGATGTTGCCCCTTCTAAGCAATCAGAGACCAGAGAGGGCTGCTAATTAGCAGGAGACCCAGCCGTCAGGGCTGGCACCGCTCTGCTCTCCTGAAGTTTCAGCTAGGCGAGGGCTGTGGGGGAGGGGGGCGCAAAATCCAGGGCCTCCTGGAGTGAGCCTTGGCTCTGAATCATATGGAGCCTCCAGGGCTGGGAACCTGGCTTTGTCACGC
Source organism: Madoqua kirkii (assembly GCA_006408675.1). Lineage (NCBI taxonomy): Eukaryota > Metazoa > Chordata > Mammalia > Artiodactyla > Bovidae > Madoqua > Madoqua kirkii. The sequence goes on along the minus strand of SJYC01130382.1, from coordinate 79,093 downwards.
TCCAGCTCCTCATTTTCCAAATTTACAAGAAAAGATACCCTGACTTTCTGGGGTTTGGAACGGGGTTCACAACAACCTGGGAACGTTGAGGACCAGGGGGCTGAAGGCATTCTCTGAAAGCAGCCTCATAGAGCTCATGAACATGGGGAGCAGAGAAAAGGGGTGTGCAAGGGAGGCCTTGGCGCCTCCAGGGATCTAAGGAGGGTGCAATGTGAGTGATCGCTGGGGTTTTTCAACCCAGACCTTCCCTCTGCTGCTCTTTCTGGCCTAGGCTTCTCTGAAACACCCCAAGTCCTTATAAATTCTCCTCTTTTTTTTCAATCTGTTTCGAGAGGATTTTAATTGTTCCAAATTGGGGTTTGTGAAGGTTACAACAGTCTCTCTCAGCCCACATGCTCTTTTGCAATTGGCCCTTGCCACTGCCCCACAGAAGTGAAATCTATGTCTCCTCCTCTGGCCCTGCGACTGGTCTAGCTGGTGGAATGAGGCATCAGTGATGTTCCAGGGCTTACGGTTTGGGCATTAAGAAGACCTGGTAGCTTTTACTGACGCAGGCTGAGGGGAGCCAATGGCCAGGTAAAAAATCACCATGCCATCAGGAAAGCTCAGCTAAGCCACCTGGAAAGGCCATGAGGCACAATGTCCACCAGGCCCCAGCTAGTCCAGCCACATTGGCCCAGGCTTCAGCTTTGTGAATTTAGAAGCCTTCTTGCGTGATCCAGCCCCAGTAGACAACTCAAAGAGCTGGCCATTAACAACTGAGCTATCCCCGTTGAGCTCTCTACAAATTGCAGAAGTGTGAGCAAACCAACGATTGCTATTGTCTGAACCATTACTTTTGAGGTAGTTTGCAATAATGGATAACAAACAAATTGTAGCCAAAAGACGACAATCTTCCCTAGAGTCCAGACAATGACTGATCCCATGGTGAGGGACATCAGGTTAGGGTGGGACCTTATGGGCTGAGAAGTCGAGTTCGGAGCCCAGCCTTGTCCTGTGTCAGGAAGAGCCCCTGGAGGAAGAAATGACAACCCACTCCAGAATTCTTGCCTGGAAAATCCCATGGACAGAGGAGCCTGGCAGGCTACAGTCCGTGGGATTGCAAAGAGCTGGACATGACTGAGCACGCGTGCACTTTCCTCTGTTCCAGTGTGACTCCATTGTTCTAAGAGTCACAAATGCCTTCCTCACCCTGTACCTCACCAAGTCCTGGGAGCACCCCTCCTGGACCCAGCCCGTGACCATCACACAGGACCTCACAGAGCAATCCACCCGGAGCCGAGGTACTCTTCTCCTCCTTTCTCAGTATCTTTCCTTGGAACCTAATACATTCAGTGAGCGTTTCCTCTACGAATGGCTAATAATCCTATGGAAGTATGTTCAGCCTCACGAGTAATCAAGGAAATGCAAATTAAAGCAAGAATGAGACTCACCTTCCTGTTTACCAGATTGGCAAAATGAAGACGGATATAGAGGCTCTAGACATGAGTGGACATATTGGGGGTCTTACGTGGCAGGAAGCCAGCAATGTAGAGGACAATTTAACAGCATCTATTGGAGAAGGAAATGGCAACCCACTCCAGTGTTCTTGCCTGGAGAATCCCAGGGATGGGGGAGCCTGGTGGGCTGTCGTCTCTGGGGTCACACAGAGTCGGACACGACTGAAGTGACTTAGCAGCAACAGCAGAATTAAAATATAAAATGTCTATCCTCCAATTCAGTATTCCCACGTTAGAGTTTGTGCCCCAGCGAAATACTAGCACGTGTTACATGAAGAGACGTGTGCAAAAATGTTCTCTGCAGTGTAGTCAAAAACTGTGAACCTCTGGAAAGGGAGAATGCCTCTATTAGCAAGGGCACTGTACCCCACTCTGGTACACAAGGCCGCTGTTACCAGGAATGGTATTTCCTGCCATTTTTCTGCCATAGCCTTGATTACACACATATATGACATACATAAGTGACACTAATCAGTGCTGACACCGAAAGACCTCTAAGACACCTTGTTAAGTGAAAGTGCATCTTTGCAGTATGACTTTTGTGTAAACAATCTCAAAAGATAGTACAAAAGTTCAAAATTCAGACGTAAATGCAGAATTTAAGATGTGAAAAGGAACTCAGAAAACTGACAAAATGTGTTCTCTGGGGACGTGACCTGGGAGGGCCAAAGGAGCTGTTTGTTTCTTTTAGTTTTATTTCTTAATAATGGTAATATATTTGAGTGTTTCTTGTGTTATGAAACACTTTTAAAATTAGTGTCTATGAATACCCATGGGTGCAAATGAGAAGAAACCAAGCTGGGGAGAAGAGCCAGGGCCGCAGTCTGAGGCTCAGACTCAAGGGGAGCACAGGAGTGCGGAGATCACTAGGCCCAGGATGGTCAAAGAAGGCAGCTAGGAGCAGGGTGCCCCCCAAGGCTGTAAGTAAAAATAGACTTCGGGGACTTCCCTGGTGGTGAGGTGGTTAAGAGCCTGTCTTGTAATGTGGGTGATGGAGATTTGATTCCTGTTCAGGGAACTAGGACCCCACTTGTTGCAGAGCAATTAAGCCCACACACTAGGGCCGGAGCCTGTGCACTGCAACGAAGGCCCCCATAGAGCCACAGCTGAGACCTGATACAGCCCAATAAATATTTTTAAAATAAAATAAAAATAGACTTTGAGAAAAAATGAAATAAACCATAAAGATACACAAAATACACATTCACATTTTCATCATCAGATTTAGCAAGCATAAAATTACTCTGTTAATTGCCGTAAAAATTTCCATACGCTATCAATTTCTGTATTCACTGCAAGATGATAGGCAAAAGCTTACAAGCTGATAGCATCCACGGACCCCCTCCCCACTTTGAGAAGCCCTACACCGTCTAACTCTAAGGGCCGGTGCCAGTCAGACAAAGATGACCAACAGCCTAATGCTACCTTCCCCTTCCCCACTCTGGTACACAAGGCCGCTGTTACCAGGAATGGTATTTCCTGCCATTTTTCTGCCATAGCCTTGATTACACACATATATGACATACATAAGTGACACTACATCAGTGCTGACACCGAAAGACCTCTAAGACACCTTGTTAAGTGAAAGTGCATCTTTGCAGTATGACTTTTGTGTAAACAATCTCAAAAGATAGTACAAAAGTTCAAAATTCAGACGTAAATGCAGAATTTAAGATGTGAAAAGGAACTCAGAAAACTGACAAAATGTGTTCTCTGGGGACGTGACCTGGGAGGGCCAAAGGAGCTGTTTGTTTCTTTTAGTTTTATTTCTTAATAATGGTAATATATTTGAGTGTTTCTTGTGTTATGAAACACTTTTAAAATTAGTGTCTATGAATACCCATGGGTGCAAATGAGAAGAAACCAAGCTGGGGAGAAGAGCCAGGGCCGCAGTCTGAGGCTCAGACTCAAGGGGAGCACAGGAGTGCGGAGATCACTAGGCCCAGGATGGTCAAAGAAGGCAGCTAGGAGCAGGGTGCCCCCCAAGGCTGTAAGTAAAAATAGACTTCGGGGACTTCCCTGGTGGTGAGGTGGTTAAGAGCCTGTCTTGTAATGTGGGTGATGGAGATTTGATTCCTGTTCAGGGAACTAGGACCCCACTTGTTGCAGAGCAATTAAGCCCACACACTAGGGCCGGAGCCTGTGCACTGCAACGAAGGCCCCCATAGAGCCACAGCTGAGACCTGATACAGCCCAATAAATATTTTTAAAATAAAATAAAAATAGACTTTGAGAAAAAATGAAATAAACCATAAAGATACACAAAATACACATTCACATTTTCATCATCAGATTTAGCAAGCATAAAATTACTCTGTTAATTGCCGTAAAAATTTCCATACGCTATCAATTTCTGTATTCACTGCAAGATGATAGGCAAAAGCTTACAAGCTGATAGCATCCACGGACCCCCTCCCCACTTTGAGAAGCCCTACACCGTCTAACTCTAAGGGCCGGTGCCAGTCAGACAAAGATGACCAACAGCCTAATGCTACCTTCCCCTGGAGAGTCACCTCTCTCTCCTCACCATGTCTGCTGCTGCTGCTGCTAAGTCGCTTCAGTCGTGTCCGACTCTGTGTGACCCCAGAGACGACAGCCCACCAGGCTCCCCCATCCCTGGGATTCTCCAGGCAAGAACACTGGAGTGGGTTGCCATTTCCTTCTCCAATAGATGCTGTTAAATTGTCCTCTACATTGCTGGCTTCCTGCCACGTAAGACCCCCAATATGTCCACTCATGTCTAGAGCCTCTATATCCGTCTTCATTTTGCCAGTCTGGTAAACAGGAAGGTGAGTCTCATTCTTGCTTTAATTTGCATTTCCTTGATTACTCGGTATGACCCCATACACGGCAGCCCACCCCTTTCCCTGGAATTCTCTAGGCGAGAACACTGGAGTGGGTTGCCATTTCCTTCTCCAATGCATGAAAGTGAAAAGTGAAAGGGAAGTCGCTCAGTTGTGCTACAGTTCTTAAACCTGGATGAGCATCATATCCTCTTTCCTCTGTCTATAGACTCTATCTTTGGCAAGGGCCCAACTGGGAGATTTTCTGCGATATTTTTAAAAGCATCATTACTGGGACTACACTTAGAGGGGGCTTACTAAGATGCACTATTTTCTTGCAGTCAGATTCCTGGTTGGGAAGTTAGCAATTCTGGGTTCTGGTCTTTGATCTACCACCAGCTAGCTAAGAGGCAAATAATATTTCTCTTGGTGTCGCCTTCTCCCCCACCCCCATGAACTGGACAGAAAGGCATCTCTGGACCCTACAATGTCACCACTGTGGTTGCAATGATCTAGAAAATGTATATGGCCCCATAGGTTCAGACCTCAATGGACAGGACAGAAATCACAGGGAGACTCTCTTGGAAAGAAGTCTCTGGTTAACCAGGCACACACACACATGGGTAATAGGTCTTATTAAACCAATGGCCTCTGTCCCTCCCTGGGTGAATCCTGACACCACTAAAGTGTCAAACATGCTAACTTGTGTTTGCCCTTTCCCAAAGGCAATCTGCCGGCTCTTTGACCTTCAAACCTCTGATCAGTTCAGAGTCATGGACAGAGAAGTGAATCTGGAGAAGCAGTGCAGCCCCTCACCCAGGGGACATAAGTCCTGTCTCTAACAGAGCCTCACTGAGGAGGCTGAGCACACCCCACCCCTCACTGAGCCTCAGGTTCCACATCTATGAGGAAGGGAATCAAAGTAGATGTTCTCCGAAGTGTTGAAAGTGTTAGTCGCTCAGTCATGTCCAACTCTTTTCGACCCCATGGACTGTAGTCCAGCAGGCTCTTCTGTCCATGGGATTCTCCAGGCAAGAATACTGGCGTGGGTAGACATTCGCTTCTTCAAGGGATCTTTCTGACCCAGGGATCAAGCATTGCAGGCAGATTCATGACCATCTGAACCACCATGTTAGCCTCTCTATTTTGTATATGAATTTACCAGTTATCACAAGACTTTCATCATAACATGAGTCTTTGTAAAAGATTAATGTCACTTCCGGTCTGGATCACCTGGGTGACTTCCTCCATCCTGATCACATTTCACGTTCACTTTCCTACGTAAAGCCTGTCATAGCAGCTAGACTCATTGAGAGTATACCCAGTCCAGGCACTGAAGTACTTTCTGCTTTGGTTAATCCATGTCACCCTCAGAGCCATCCCAGGAGGCAGGGACTCTAATAGGTCCTATTCTGAGCTCCACTATACAAAGAGAATTGTGACCCAGAGAACTGAAGCAACACACCCACAGTCACACAGCTAGAATACAGTGGACAGTCCAGCTTTAATCAGTGTCTACTGAGCCCCTTTGAGGCACACATCCAATCTTGCACAGAATGAAAGTATGGGGCAACCTCTGATGGTATTTATGTTACATTCAAAAATCAATTTCTCCTTCTTCCTGAGCAGCCAAAGGAAATGCAGGACAAATATGAATTTCCTTTGTCAACATTCTATATATACGCCAAAGAGAACATTAGCAGATTGTGCCAGGAGACGCAGTTCTCCGAACAAACACCTCCTATTATCACTGAATTAATGGCTCCAGTGCTCAGTTTGAGAGCACTGTCCTTAAGGGAAGAAAAGGCTTTTGAGTGAAATTCCAATTCTCCCTTTGCAAGCAGCCTCCTAGTCAGCCCAGCCAAGGGGCCAGGTCTCTGATGCCCAGGTGGGCTCTGAAATGCAGGAGAGCTGGGTATAGGGAGAGTGGAGGTTCTCACTAAGTGACATTTCTAAAAACCTGCAGACCTTAGGTGGCCCTGCCTGCAGAAAGACACCATAGCATGGTGGCTAAGTTCATGGCTTCCTGACCCTCACTGCTTGGGTCCGACTCCTCAGACCATTACCTATTGGCCCTGTGACTCTGGGCCCACTGCTTAATCTCTCTGTGCTTCAGCTTCTCCATCCTTAAAACAGAGACAACAGTAAGGTTTTGTGAGAATTATGTAAGTCTATTCTGTCTTTGAGTCATGCCTAGCAGGGAACTCGACTATGTATGTCTCAGTTGTTATTATTTTAATTTCTGGTAACTCACAAAGTCCACTACTTGGAAATGCAGAAGTCAAGAATTTAAATGTGCGATTTCACTTCCTCATGAAAATACTTCCTTATAAGAAAAGTGTGAGACCTTCCCTGAACTTGAGGCAATGAGAATGATCTTCTTTCCCTTCTTCTCTCCACCTACTAAGTGTCTCCATCCTTGGGTTCTCATCTCTTCTCCTCTGACTGTTCCAGCACCCATGACCTCCACCCCTCCTCAACATACTTGCAGCCTCCAATACCCTATTCTGGGCTGCTCCTTGACTGGGGCGGACTCAACGCCCCAGAAATTGGGGCCTGAATTTTTTCTCAGCCTGGTTCACCTCTTCCCGTCCTCCCAGAGAAAGGGTGACAGAGGGCTGGGTCCACAGAAAGGACTGGGGAAGGACTAACTCATACCAAGTGACCACGGGCAGAGGTTGCTGAGGAGACAGTCTGGGGTGAAATGCTGGCCACAGCTCAGTGGCAAGCTAGCTATCGAGCATGGCCTTCAGCAGTCCTAGGCGGCTGGTGTCTTCTCCGACTCCCACCAGGACTCTGCAGTGTCTGGCTGGAGTTTATTTGTGCACTTTGTCCTCGTCTGACCCAAAAGCAGCCCTCTCAGTATTCCCTCACCCACCACTCCCTGGGGCTCTGTATGTGGGGCAGGTGGAAGGTCAGGGAAGCCTGGTGTGCTGCACTCCACGGGGCCGCAAACAGTCAGAAGTGGCTGAGCAGCTGGGCAACAGCAGAGGGGGAAACTAGGCACCCCAGGCTCCAAGGGCGCCCCTGAATTAGCCCAGGGGCCTCAGGCTCCTTGCAGCCCTTGGCCCTCAAGTTTCCAACTAGAACCGGAAACCGTGAGCCTTCTCAGTGTGATGGGGGAAGACTCAAGTTCAGGACCCCTGGGGTCTTCTCCACAGTAGCCTTGCTTAAATGCCCACATGAACCCACCCAACCTAAGCGGACCCACCCAACCTGAGTGGTCAAGAGAAAGCCTTTCTCATTCCCCAGAACAAGCATAACAAATTCCTACATTTTAAAATGAATTTTTCTTACTATTAACAAGGACTGGGCTTCCCTGGTGGTCCGGTGGGTAAGAATCCACCTTACAGTACAGGAGACATGGTTCAAACCCTGGTCCAGGAAGATCCCACATGTTGCAGAGCAACTAAGCCCGTGTGCCACAACTATTTAAGCCCCTGCTCTGGTGCTTGTGAGCCACAACTACTGAGCCCATGGGCAACTGCTGAGGCCTGTGCCCCCAGAGCCTGAGCTCCACAGCAGAAGCCACTGCAATAAGAAGCCCACGCATGGCAGTGAGAGGGTGGCCCCCACTCAGCACAACTAGAGAAAGCCTGCATGCAGCGACAAAGATGAAAGGACTGCCCCAAGTGGGGGTGATGAAAGAACTTCTCCCCAAAGATGAAAGAATCTGGCCTCAAGACTGCCACCTGGAAGCCCTGCCTGCATTTCCAGTCTGTCTGCCTTGCCTGGCATATTTCAGACTCAAAACTGCAATACAAACTCTCCCCTGAATTTCCAACCTGCCAGTTCTTCTATGGATTTCAGACTTTCTAGCTTCCACGTCTGTGTGAGCCAATTTTTCAGAATGAATCACTTTTTGTGTATATATATCCTGCTGGTTCTGTTTCTCTAGAAAGCCCTAATGAACACAGGCAAAGTCAGGTAGCAGAGTAGCTACGAGACCCATGAGGGTAGGTCAGTGTAGACCAGGGGCCGGAGGGAAGGAATACTCTGAATGCACCATGCTGGTCTCAGTCTCGCCTCTCTGATGGCCTGTGGGCACACCCATCCCTGAAGGGCACTGTCCACTACACACACCCAGTCAGTCAGTCAGTTCAGTAGCTCAGTCGAGTCTGACTCTTGCAACCCCATGAACTGCAGCACAGCAGGCCTCCCTGTCCATCACCAACTCCCGGAGTTTACTCACTCATATCCATTGAGTCTGTGTTGCCATCTAACCATCTCATCCTCTGTCATCCTCTTCTCCTCCCACCTTCATTCTTTCCCAGCATCAGGGTTTTTTGCAATGAGTCAGCTCTTCACATTAGGTGGCCAAATTATTGGAGCTTCAGCATCAGTCCTTCCAATGAATACTTAGGACTGATTTCCTTTAGGATGGACTGGTTGGATCTCCTTGCTGTCTAAGGGACACTTGAGTCTTCTCCAACACCACAGTTCAAAATCATCAATTCTTTGGCGCTCAGCTTTTTTTATAGTCCAACTCTCACATCCATACATGATTATGGGAAAAACCATAGCTTTGACTACACGGACTTTTGCTGGCAAAGTAATGTCTCTACCTTTTATTATGCTGTTTAGGTTGGTCATAACTTTTCTTCCAAGGAGCAAGCATCTTTTAATTTTATGGCTGCAGTCACCATCTGCAGTGATTTTGGAGCCCCCCAAATAAAGGCTGACACTGTTTCCCCATCTATTTGCCATGAAGTGAAGGGACCAGATGCCATCGGATCTTAGGTTTCTGAATGCTGAGTTTTAAGCCAACTTTTTCACTCTCCTCTTTCACTTTCATCAAGAGGCTCTTTAGTTCTTCTTCGCAGCACCTCCTTTGGGGCTTCTAATAGAAGACTACTCCCCCTCCCTATTCCCCAGCAGACAATTCACTGCGCTCTGCACATCCTCTGTCCCCAGGCAGGGGTGAGTGGGGCCAGGGCCTGGCAGGGGTGAGTTTCAAGGCAGTGGATCCAGGCACAGCCAGCGGGAGCAGGAGGGTCTTGGCTCAGCAAGAGGAAGAAGGGTCTCATGGTCAAGCTTCCATATAGCAGGAGAAGCTCCACCCGGGTCCGTGGTCAAGGGCCCAGGGGAAATGCATGTGTGGGTCTATGCAAACCAAACAGAGAGACAAGGGCAAGACAAGAGGCCAGCAGAAGCTGAGACTCTGATCAGAGGTGACCATGAGAACATGAGCTCCCTGGAATCCATGACCACCCGGAGAGGTCACTGAACCTCCCCTGGGATGTGGGATAACGTGCTTACACAAACTTGAGCTAAACCTCTAAGGACAGCTGTTGTCACATGGAAAGAGCTATGGATGGGCAAGGCCAAGGGAAAAGCAGTCCCCTGCCCACCCGCCACGGTTGGGAAGCAAGCATATTGACTAGAAGGCAGGGTCCAGGGTGGCCTAGCATCCTGGTTCAGGACATTCTTAGAGCTTTGACTAAATGTTTCTTGTTTCCATCCTAGCTCTAGCCTTCAGTACAGCTGATTTCGTGTATCTTGGGAAGATTAAAGGGGGTGAATCAGGAGGTGTAAGTCTTCAGCTGTCGTAACCTTCACGGCCTGTAATTTGTCATTGTCAGGTCATGTTCCAGCAAGGGCTGAGGACTGCGGAAAAGAGAACAGGGCGGAAGGAAGTGGACTTTACCCCACAGCACCAACAGGCTAGCGCTGGTCAACGAAGCAAGGCAGAACCACCAACTCACCTCAACTGTACCCCAGGCCAGAAGAATGTCTGCCCAAAAGGCCATCAAACAAATCCCACATGGAGAGGGCCTGAGCAGGGACCAGGGACCCTGACAGGGAGACCAGACCCCTGGGAATCTGAACTTCTCCAGCCTCTTCCATGACCTGGGGGATGATGTAAGGCAGTCTAATCACGGACATCCTTATCCCCATTTGACAGATGAGAAGACTGAGGCCCAGGAGGTGAAGCTTTTTGCCAAGGGCTGACAGCTGGTAAGTTATGTAGCAGGACTGGGCCCTCCTCCCAGTGCAGCCTTGGGGTCAAATTCAGCCAGATGCTGCCAAGCTGCCCTTGGCAAAGTAATGTCTCTACCTTTTATTATGCTGTTTAGGTTGGTCATAACTTTTCTTCCAAGGAGCAAGCATCTTTTAATTTTATGGCTGCAGTCACCATCTGCAGTGATTTTGGAGCCCCCCAAATAAAGGCTGACACTGTTTCCCCATCTATTTGCCATGAAGTGAAGGGACCAGATGCCATCGGATCTTAGGTTTCTGAATGCTGAGTTTTAAGCCAACTTTTTCACTCTCCTCTTTCACTTTCATCAAGAGGCTCTTTAGTTCTTCTTCGCAGCACCTCCTTTGGGGCTTCTAATAGAAGACTACTCCCCCTCCCTATTCCCCAGCAGACAATTCACTGCGCTCTGCACATCCTCTGTCCCCAGGCAGGGGTGAGTGGGGCCAGGGCCTGGCAGGGGTGAGTTTCAAGGCAGTGGATCCAGGCACAGCCAGCGGGAGCAGGAGGGTCTTGGCTCAGCAAGAGGAAGAAGGGTCTCATGGTCAAGCTTCCATATAGCAGGAGAAGCTCCACCCGGGTCCGTGGTCAAGGGCCCAGGGGAAATGCATGTGTGGGTCTATGCAAACCAAACAGAGAGACAAGGGCAAGACAAGAGGCCAGCAGAAGCTGAGACTCTGATCAGAGGTGACCATGAGAACATGAGCTCCCTGGAATCCATGACCACCCGGAGAGGTCACTGAACCTCCCCTGGGATGTGGGATAACGTGCTTACACAAACTTGAGCTAAACCTCTAAGGACAGCTGTTGTCACATGGAAAGAGCTATGGATGGGCAAGGCCAAGGGAAAAGCAGTCCCCTGCCCACCCGCCACGGTTGGGAAGCAAGCATATTGACTAGAAGGCAGGGTCCAGGGTGGCCTAGCATCCTGGTTCAGGACATTCTTAGAGCTTTGACTAAATGTTTCTTGTTTCCATCCTAGCTCTAGCCTTCAGTACAGCTGATTTCGTGTATCTTGGGAAGATTAAAGGGGGTGAATCAGGAGGTGTAAGTCTTCAGCTGTCGTAACCTTCACGGCCTGTAATTTGTCATTGTCAGGTCATGTTCCAGCAAGGGCTGAGGACTGCGGAAAAGAGAACAGGGCGGAAGGAAGTGGACTTTACCCCACAGCACCAACAGGCTAGCGCTGGTCAACGAAGCAAGGCAGAACCACCAACTCACCTCAACTGTACCCCAGGCCAGAAGAATGTCTGCCCAAAAGGCCATCAAACAAATCCCACATGGAGAGGGCCTGAGCAGGGCCAGGGACCCTGACAGGGAGACCAGACCCCTGGGAATCTGAACTTCTCCAGCCTCTTCCATGACCTGGGGGATGATGTAAGGCAGTCTAATCACGGACATCCTTATCCCCATTTGACAGATGAGAAGACTGAGGCCCAGGAGGTGAAGCTTTTTGCCAAGGGCTGACAGCTGGTAAGTTATGTAGCAGGACTGGGCCCTCCTCCCAGTGCAGCCTTGGGGTCAAATTCAGCCAGATGCTGCCAAGCTGCCCAGTCACTGGGCCTGATTCCAGGCCCCACCAGCCTCACAGAACACTCACCTTTTATTGAGGTATGTCTTGGGCTCTTGCCATCTGGGGTACCCACACATTACCCCAAAGCAGAGGCAATCTGGCCCAGGAGAAGCGGGGTGGGGAGGACCAGCCGGAGGTGCAGCCTAGGAGCAGTCTTCAAGGGGGAGGCCTTCCCGCACTGCCTTGCTTGGCTTCTCATCTGCAAAGTGGGGTGGGAACTGAGTGACTGTTAAGGTCCTTCCAGCTCTGATGTTCTCTGGGGAGCAGCGTCAGGACCAGGACTCGGGCCACCGCCACTTCCGATCCTTAGCGCTTTCTGACTTGTCTCCTGCCTCTGGGGCATGTCCCAGCTAAGCCTCTGCCCACTCTGTTCTCTCTGCAGTGCCCATGTGACCCTGTCACGCCCACAGCTAGCTCCTCCACTACCTGCTTTACCCGGCCCACGTGCCCCCTGTTCGGGACTCTGCCCACTGCTCAGCCTCACTTCAGTGGTTTCACCACCTCCCCATCCCCATCCATGACTAACTCCACCCCCACGACCTCCCAGGCATCCCCTTGCCCCCTCCCCCAGACTCTTGCTTTCTCAGGCTCTCTGGGAGACCCTCAGTCCTCTCTGACTGCCCCTCCTCTGACCTCCACACTTCCACCCTCACTCAGCTGCATTCTGCTCATCCCCTGCCAACCTAGGGGCTAGATGGTATTAGTGACCCACACTCGCTGACCCTCACAGCCCTGGCTTGTTCACTAGTCGTCCCCCCACCACTCTGGGACAACCATTAGGTCTTATCTCCCTGCATCCTGCACTGAAGAGGTGCTCCATAACTGTTGAATTCATCCTAAGAACAGTCCTCCTCCTTCCTGCCCAGTGCTCTTACAGGAGTCCCGGAAAGACAGACTTGACTGGAAACATTCAGAGTCTGCCCATTGTGCCAGGGCCTTCTCAAATCCCTCTGTCCCTGACTGCTCCAAGCCTCTTCCTCCAAGACTCCTGTAGTCATCCCCAGTCATCTGCTAGCTTGACAAACACTTGTTAGGAACCTGCTCCGTTCTAGGCACCCACATTCACGCCTTGCATAGGACCGTGCACATAGTAGGTCCTCAATATTTGTTGATTTTGAACTGAAAAAGCAGAGTGACCATAAAGATCTTCCCTTGCATTTCCTCCAACCCTACTGAGAATAGGCATTACTCTTTCATTTTACAGGTACAGCCACTGAGGAGAAAGGTCGAGAGAGTTAAGTCATAGGGGCCACAGCAGACACTGGAGTGGAGCAGACACCAGCGACCAGACCCTTTCCCAAGGGGGTAGCAGCAGACTGGCCTGGCCTGCATGCCTTCGGGATCCCTTCTATGGTTTTCTGCCCAGTCCAACCTACTGTGCCTGCCCCTGGGAGGAGCCTGCACAGGACACAGGGGCAGCTGTGAAACCACAGACACGACAACCAGGAGCCAGACCCCAAGTGCCACTCAGCCCGAGTCCATGCTATTCTGGAAAGTACAAGTTCCACAGCTGTTCTCCAGGCACGAAGTTCAAGGCTCTTTGGTGAGTAGGTAAGAACGCTGCCAGAGCTGACTTAATCCCCATTAATCAAACATGATGACTTGTTTTCCTTTAGAGACGAGTGACAACAAAGCTGATCATAACTCAGACTTGGATCTGGCTTCCCTGAGCCAGGATTTGGGAGGGAAAAAAAGACCAAGAGAAACCAAAGTAATAACCCATAGAACCCACAGAAAAAATAAAAGCAAATAGTGAGCAAAATCAATGCCTGTCTTTCAGCAGCGCTATAACACCATGTTCTGAAACTGCATCACAAAAGCATACTCTGCAGTCTGAGGCTAAATGGGTGTGAGCACAGCTAAAATAAGGAAATATCATCATAAATAGCTAGGGGGCAAAATGAGAGATGGTGTCAGGGCGGTGGCCCCACAAGGCAGGACAGGGAGCTTGGCCAATGTCTTCTTCGTGGTACAGGCCCTGCCTTCCCAACAGACTTGGGACTGAGATGTCCTCTTATCTCTTGCCTGGGCCAATGCCCCAGCCACTCTGCTTTCTCCTTACCTTCAGACTTGTTGCTCTAACCCAAGACCAACCACCCTGCGGCTCAAGCAAGCATTCTAGAAGCAGATCCAGCCCTGTCCCTCCCCTGCTCAAAGACACGTGCAACCCAAATGTCCTCCAAAATCACCTTTCCTTTCACAGCCAACACCATGATCTGACTGTCCCTGCCCATTAGACTTACAGAAACTCAGGCTTTCCCTAACAGTTCTGGTTCCCAGACATGAGGATGGGGTATTTTCCATTTTCCTGCTCACCTTTTGTTATAAACTCTGCTGTTCAATTCTTTTTATTTATTTATCTAGCTGTGTGGATGAGGCCTTATTTGCGGCATACAAACTCTTAGTTGCAATATGTGAGATCGAGTTCGCTGACCAGGGATCAAACCCAGCCCCTCCCCACCCCACCCCACCCCATCCACATTGGGAGCTTAGATTCTTAACCACTGGGCAACCAGGAAAGTCTCTATGTTCAGTTCTTGATCCTTCTGTGTTGATCACAATTCCTTGGATTATCAACACAGAAACACACTTCAGATTAGCTCAGGATGTCAGGGAAGATTTACTGAAAGTTCCTTTCTGGGGGCAGAGGCAGAGTGGGTTTCTGGCTGGACTGGAACCAGAGACTCAAAGGTTACCAGGACCTTCTCCCCTCCTCTTTTCTCTGCTCCCCTCTCCTTCAGCTTGGCTTTCCCCAGACAACGGTCAACGTCCTGGCAGTTGCTGCAGTTTTCATTATCAGTTTCTCCAAGAGAGGAGTAGCCTTTCTCTTAGATGCCAAGTTCAAAAACCCAAGGGAAGAACTCTGATTGGGTCAGTTCACATCAGCTGCCCACTCCTGCACCAACCAACTGTGCTCAGTGGGGTGAGGCCCTCTTGTCTGTCTGGCCTGACGGATTGCACTGGGCCAGTGCAATCACATGGCTGAATTAGAACATGCACTCTGGGGGAAGGCAGAGGAGAAGAATCATGCTCCTAAGGAAGCAAAAAGTAGTTCTTGGAAGGTAAGATATTATAAGGGTTGATGGGCCACCAAAGAACTACAGTATGTAAACAGACACACAATATGTCTGTGGCATTGAAATTTCATAGTAGGGAGGGAAAATAGGAAAAAAGAAATCTAAAATGGCCTCCTTTCGGGGGGAGGAGTGATAATGAAAAAATACATTGAAAAACACTGGGACAGAGAATGGAGCATTGCTCAGAAGGACAAGATCAATCCAGACAAAATGTCCAATACCCTCCCACTTCCTGCCTCTGCTGACCCCTCTCCAGCACTGTCCACACATGGGCCCAGCACCTGGCCTCGTTCTCCAAGCACCACTGGCACCTGCTCTCTCGTAGGATGCACTATTTCTAAAGGTAAGGGTAGCGGAGGAGGAGGGTAATTACAGCCCCATCGCTAATGTTCACTGACCATTCCCACTGCTAGGAGGCCCTTCCAGCCTGCCCCTCCTCAGGCCTGGCTTGCCCTGCGGTCCTTGTCCCCCTTTTCTCTCTGAGCCCCTGGGACAACCTCAGCTCAGATTCCAGCCCTTCTACTCCTTTCACTGTCTCAGATGCAAAGCTAAGCTAAATTTCAGAATTTCCTCTGCTTTATTTTACAAAGAAATCACCCACCTCCCTTCTAGACCATCCTCAGTTCATCTTTCATAATTAAAAAAGGGCCACAAAGGCATTTTCATAAGTAAAAGTGTCTTCTGCACCAGTTTTCCCTTAGGAACAGAAAGCTTATAAATGACACCTTCTGTTAGCCTTCCCAGATCAATAGCTTCAGGCAGGGTCTCTTCTGCCACCAGTAATCTCTGAGAGCAGAGAAGAGCTGTCCAGGGGACAGTTTAGGGGCTCGAAATTGTTTGTCTGTCTTGTATTGTTGTTGCTATATGTTTTTAACCCATTCCACTTAGGAGGGCCAAGTCCAGACTTTCCTAACCTTCTAGACTCCTGTGGGTCCTTAGTGATGAGATGAGAATTCCCACACAGCACTCATAAGGGAGGTGCTCCTGGAAGAGACTGGTAAGAGAAGGGAAAAGCAGGACAGAGAGGGGAAAGGAGACGCACAGCAGATGCCTGGGAGCCCAAGTCTTAATTACGTCTGGAGTTGGTTCACCTCCAGGCAAAGGAGCACCAGCCAGTCAATGGCAAAGCAAGCCCTTGGGGAAGATGTAAATCCCTGGGTTCCTGGGGATCAGTTCCTACGCTGGTGCAAAATGTGGCTCTAGTTGTCCAAGAGATGCCCTCCTATGAACATTCCAGGCTGCGGAAGGGCACCGATTTTGAAGCACAGACAGAATGCCTGGCCAGAGAGGAATCAGGACCCAGCACCCTGCCTGCTCTGTAGACCCTCCTAGAACTAGAGCAGATCTAGCTTCCTTGAGGCCTGTTCTCCACTCCTTGGCCCTCCGCTGTCCCCACCTCAGCCAGACGCCCAGGCCAGCCAGCTGTGATTGCCTATCTCCTAGTTTCCGCCCTCCCTAACCCCCCTCTGGAAAGATCTCTCCCTTCTTCATCACTTTAAATCATTCAAAGGTCTCCTGTAGCACATTTTCCCTGGAGTCCCCCCATGGCTCCCTGAGCTGCCACACACCTTGTACCATCTCTCAGCTCCCTTCACAGTTACTTACACCCAGATCTCATTGGCATCTGCTCCCTCTGTGGCACTCTCTGCACAGGCAACAAGGCTGACCTTGAGGTCAGAGCCTCTGTGCTCTGCTCAACAGCACCCACTGTGAGTCTGGCCATGGAGGTGCTCCGGTAATGCGGCTGAAAAGGACTGGTGAACTCATGATGACCCATCAACTCTCTTTCAGTCAAAGTCCTGCTGAGTGGTCATCTCCTGCCAGGAGCCCTCTCTGACCAAGCCTATCTGACTGGGTCTGGTAAAGCTATATCCTGTCTCAGGGGTCCTCCCCCCTCAACCAACCCTGTCACCTTCAAATGAATGGGGAGGTCTGGTCAACTCTTCTTTTGCTTTCCCCATAAAGATGCCTCTGCACCATAAGAGCTAGACTCGGACAACAGAGGAGCAAGAAAGGAAGAAATAAAAAGAAGTGCCTCCAGCCTCTCCACCAAGCTGGTTGGAGACCAACCTCATTTAAGGGCCTTCGGCAAACAATGCACATCAAAGAGAAGCCAGGGGCTCAGATTTAGGCCCTAAGATTTCAGGGAAGGGTGATGTGGAAGCTGAAGGCACAGTCAGAAAGGGCTACTTGGAGGAAGAGGGTAGAGGAGGGGAGGACTTGAGGGACAGAAAAGTGTCCCAGGCAGAGGCCAGAGTGAACATAAACGGTCTGAGTTTCTGTAACTTGGGCTGCACCCTCCTGGGAAAGCTCAGTGCCTCACTAATCACATTCCTCAAATGCTTTCCCCTCAGATCCTAACAACATTGGAACTGCTGCTTAAGCTGGTCAACTCTGCACACCAGGCCCACCTGTTTGGACAGTTCCAGAGGCTGCTTCAAGGGCTCCCGGAGAACTAGCCCCACCTCCAGCCCCGCTCTGGGCCTGGCCCCATCTGAGATCAGCATCACTCAGCCTTGCCTGGTACCGGGATCCCTGAAAATCTACTGAGACATGCCAATGCCTGGGCCCCTTCCCAACCTATAAACACAGAAGCTCTGGGCGGCGCCTGGCATAGCTGCGTTTATTGTCCTTGTTTTGTTTTTTTTTTAATACAGTTTTTAGCTTTTTATTTCCAATTTACGGAATACTTGGAAGAATGATCCAAAGAATACACATGTAGTTGCCCACATTTCCTAATTATTTACATTTTGCCTCATTTGGTATATTGTTCTCTTTATCACATGTATGTATTTATGTGTGCACGTGTATCTGTATTTCTGAAGCATCTGAAAATAAGTGTGAGATATGGTGCCCCTGTAGCACTACATATTACTCCATAAGAACAAGACTCCACAGTGCAGTCATCAAAATCAGCAAGCTGAACATTGATACAGAGCTATTATTTAATTTGGCCTCCACATAGGAATTTCAATTGTCCCAATAGGCATAGTGTTAGTCTCTCAGTCATGCCAGACTCTTTGTGACCCCATGGACTGTAGCCCAGGAGTCTCCACTGTCCATGGAATTCTCCAGGCAAGAATACTGGAGTGGGCTGCCTTTCCCTTCTCCAGGGGAATCTCCCCACCCAAGGACTGAGCTTGGGCCCTCTGTATTGCAGGCAGACCCTCTAAGGTCTGAGCCATCAGGGAAGTCTCCAGTAGGCGTGGTGCCTGTTAAAAGCTCCCCAGGACAGAAGATGCGGGCAGGGCTGGAAAGCCTGGTGGGGATGCGATCTACCCAGCCTATTCAGTGCTCGGGCCACAACCACCACCAAGACCCCCTCTTCCCTTTCTCGGTTCCTCTCTCCCCGGAGCAGGGAGCTCCAGCCTTGGCAAAGGTGGCCGGCTGGTGAAAGGCATTAACCCCTTCTCTGGGGGCAGAGTCTGGGCTCTGGCTGCCTAGGCAGAGGCCGCTGCCCAGCGCCTCTATAAATAACCTGGAGGGGGCGGGCCGTGGGGCGGTGTCCCTGCCGGCGCGGGAGGAGGGAGATACCCCCAGTGCCCAGGGCCGTACCTTGCAGCCCCGGCGCGTTGGGGAGGGGGGGCGCACTCCGCTCCGGCCGGTAGCCGAGGAGGGTGGGAGGCACCGGAGTTAGCGGTCGGGGCGGGACGGCCGCGCTGGGAGGTGCGCTCCTGTTCGCTGCGTACAGGGCATGGGGGGTCCCGCGGGGGCCCCACGCCTCCTCCACTTCCCGCACTGTGTCCTCTGTCTGCTCTGCCTTCTCCCGCCACTGCTTAAAGTAAGTGTGGGGTGTGGGTGGGGGGCTGTTCTCAGGGTGAGGGTGCCGGGAGCTGGAGCTCTGTGCTCTCCTGACTGCGAGGGGGCGGAGGTGGAGGGTGGGGGGCTCACAGCTTAG
This sequence comes from Madoqua kirkii, assembly GCA_006408675.1. Taxonomy (NCBI): domain Eukaryota; kingdom Metazoa; phylum Chordata; class Mammalia; order Artiodactyla; family Bovidae; genus Madoqua; species Madoqua kirkii. The sequence goes on along the minus strand of SJYC01130382.1, from coordinate 60,286 downwards.
TTACTGGGTTTAGTTTCACTCAGCCCTGTTAGGAGATGGATGGAAGCGGTCTTAGGGCTTGGTGGCTGGCATGGAGTTGGGGATCCCTGCATCCGGTGATGGGATGGAGGTGTCCTGCCTAAATGAGGGGGAAGGGGAGGGAGATGAAACTCTTAACACTAGCTAGGATGGGACTTAGCAGCCCTTGCGGATGAGCAGAGTGTGCAGGGAGACGCCCTAGTGTCTAGGACATGCCCTTTCCTCAGGTCCAGGAATTCCTAGTCTCCGTCCACTTTGTCCTCTCCTCCGTGGATTGCACTCCCCCTTCACTGCAGGACCCTCAAGTCCCTTCCTCACCCCACCCCAGTTCTGGTCCTTCCCCACAAGGGATCCCCAGAGAGCTGCCCCCTGTCTCCTGCAGGCAGGCCAGTCCCCACCCTCCTGTCAGTGCCTGAAACCAAGCAGCCCTCAGTATCAAATGAGCAGTGGAGCAAGGGGACGCCTGGGGGAACCAACCATGCCAAGCACTTCTCAAAGCTGTAAGTATCCCCCCATGCCCAAAGCTGTGGATGTGCGCACTGGCCAGAGTCAGGGTCTGCAGGTGGGAGCTGGGGGTGTTGAGATGGAGAAGGGCTGCACAAAAAGAGCTGAAGAAGTGGGAGTGAGGTTAGGAGGGAGTGATACCCAGAAATGGATGTGGGAGGAATTGATCTCTAACTCTTTCCCCATTTTACAGATGGGGAAACTGAGGTTCAGAGAGGGAGGGCCACGCTTTTCATGAAGAGCCACGACATTAAAAAAGTGTTCGAGGCCATGCAGGGCAAGGGTCAGAGCCAGGATGGAGGTCAGGAGGCCTGGTCCCATCCCCATATGTCACAGAGGACTCCTTGCGAATCCGCTGTCTGTGGCAAAGTGGTTTTGCCAACAGACTTGATCAAATCCCCACTTTGTGATTAGTGTGTCACCTCAGGCAGGCTACTCACGTTTCCCCTCAGTTTCCTCCTGGGTGAAATAAGGATGGTTTTGGTGCTTAATGAATAACGTTGTCATGAGGAATGCTTGTGACTGTGCCTGGCACAGAGTTAGCATTCAGTAAACACAGCTGGGGTTTTGTACCAGGTACTTGAGATGAAGACACGAGGGGCCCTGCCTTTCCAGGGGGTCTGGTTAGGTGGAAGACTGAATGGGGCACCATGCCAAGGTGTGGTCAGTGCGCCAAAGGGCAGATAGTCCCTGGACCTGCCAGGTCCTTTTAACTACATTGCAGGGAGAGGTGGAGGCTGTGGAGTAGATTCACTACCACCCACAACCTCTCATTCCTACTCCTGATGTCTTCTCTGAGCTCTTTTGCCCCCTAGCACTTGTTCCTTGGTTAGGTGCCTTCCAAGAGAGCTGGTGTTAAGACCAGGGTTGCCCTTTGGCCCTGCCCCTCTGGGAGCCATGATGCCAACTGCCCAAGCTGGTTAGATGGAGAGGGTTGCTGGTTGCTGCCCTAGACTCCAGCACAGGTGAAAGAGTCTGTGGGAGGTTACCCTGGGTCCCTGGGATGTCAGGACCAGGAACCTCAGAGGCAAGAGTCTGCTCTCCCCTTAGAGTCCACCCAGGCCCTGCCCCTAGCTCCCTTGATGGCCCAAGACTAGAGACTAGTTAACCACCCAAAGGTATCATTGCATAACTGCCAAAGAGCACTATGGTCTCTCTAGCCCCAGAGAGCAGTCTTCTTTGCTCTGGGTCTTCGTGGTAATGCTATTTATTTCTGGATCCTTTTCCAACTATTTTGACATTTCTGTTGTCTATGAAAATAGAGTAAGTGACCTGGAGCAAGTGGTGGGGAAATAAGAGAACCCAGGAGGGACCTGGCCTCCAGCCCTCTCATTTATTCAGTAATACTTTATTCAACCAGTATTTAAGGAGGATCATGCGCGGTAAAGACACAAGGGTGAAAACATCAGCCTTTACTCTATGAAGTTGATAGCCTAGAGCAGACATGAGCAGGAAGAAAATAATGGTGAAGAATTAATTGTGTATTTACTAGCTGGTCATGAGAACTTTACTCAGTGAGCAAAGAATCACCTGCAATGCAGGAGACACCAGAGACACGGGTTCGTTCCCTGGCTCAGGAAGATCCCTTGGAGGAGGAAATGGCAACTCACTCTAGTACTCTTGCCTGGAGAATCCCATGGACAGAGGAGCCTGCTGGGCAACAGTCCAAAGGGTCTTAAAGAGTCTGATATGACTGAGGGACTAAGCACACACATGGGAGCTAAGAACAAGTGTGTGCAGATATAAGAGCCTCTGCCAGAATTGGGAGGAGATCTAGTGGGAGGTGGGCAGGATGGCGGGGGTGGGGATGGGGTGGCTCTGGATAGGGACTGAGAAAAGAGCAAGCTAGACGGAAGGCTCCAGGGTCCCATCCCTGAGAAGAGATGGTATGAGACTCCAGGGAGCATGGTGGTCCTGGTGGGACCTGATTTCTACCCTTGGGGAACTCAGGGCTTGCTGACCTGGGGAGGAGCCTGATCTCACAATTGCAATTGTGAAAGTTCCAGCAGACAGTTGAGTAGTGAGGATACCCTGGGCCACCCCCACTGCAAGGGCCTGAAGGAGCCAAGCCTTCACTCTGGTGCTACTGGCTGCCCTCTGAGCCCTTGAGAAGCTACTTTGAAAGCAGTGCTGAAATCATACAGCCTTCTTGGGCACCAGGCGCCATGCCAAGCCCTTTACTAAAACAGTGGGAAGGTGGGGACATTTATTTACAGGCAGAAATGGAGGGCAAGTAAGGCTAAGGAATATGGCACTGGATTCCAAAATCCTTGATTAAAATCACCTCGCCCTCTGTGACACACTGGTAAAGAATCTGCCTGCCAATGAGGGAGACACAGGTTCAGTCCCTGGGTCAGGAAGAATCCCTGAAGAAGGAAATGACAACCCATTCCAGTATTCCTGCTTAGAGAATCCCATGAATAGAAGAGCCTGGCAGGCTACAATACATGGGGTCACAAAAAGTTGGACACGACTTAGCGACTAAACATCAATATCACTCTCTGTGAAGACCCCAAGAGTCTTATCTGGGTCCAGATCCTCAGACTTCTGGGCAACAAGACACTCCCTCAGGACCTCAAAACAACTTTTCTTACTTCCGGTGAGGTCATCTGTCCCAAGAAGGCTCAGCAAACAGGGAAAACGCAGAGTCCAGAAGCCTGGACCCTCCCTAACCTGCACAGGCCTCCCCAAGACCAAGACCAGGGCCCTGCACACCCCCACCCACCCCCCATACCCAGGGTCTACAGGGTGGGGGTGGGGAAACTCGGGGGCCATTTACCAGAAGCTAATTCACCTAATAACTCTTCCCCCAAATTCAAATACTCTCTGAGTGTTTTCTAACCTAATCAGCTAATTTGGTCTCTCCATTTTTGCCATTTTGTTGATGTTTTAGGATGTTTTTAAAAAACCAATTTGTCTGAGGGCAATGCCCATTTACTTTCATATTCCTAGCCAGTCTCAGATTAGCAGCACTTTATGAATTACGGGACTATTCTGTATTCTCTCAACTGTCATTTTCTACTTTATCTAATTTTAAGCATTTTTAGGACTCCTCAGTCAGTTGTCTCAGGTCATTGTATCCAAAATTTTATTTTTATAAGATGTCATTTCAAATCTTCCAGAGGGAGGGGTATATTATTCCGTAAGCTTATTTTGTTTATTCTCTTTAGCATCTGCACCAGGCTTACCACATGCTTGATTCTGTTCTAAGCCCTGACACACATTACTGCTTTTAAGCTTTGCAACTACCCTGGGGCATAACACCATCATTTACCCCCATTTGACAGATGAAAAAGCTGAGGCAAGTTCACGTGGTCAATCATCTACTGGTAGTAGGGCCAGGATTCAAAGGAGATAGACTGACTGCAGATTCAGTTCTGTTAATGAAAATGTAAGATATTCAGATACCAACACAGTCAGAAAAAGGTGACTCTTAGGCAAACTGACATTAGATGAGTTGATCATTAAGAGATCATTTTAGGCCTCGTGACCTGTTATGAGACCTCTTCCTGCAGTTCCTGCCTTCCCTCTCTCTCCTCACCCTCTTTATTCCTTCCTGCTGGTCCCTCAGACATCTGTGTGCAGAGATCAGGGCATGACACAGGACAGGAAAGAGGGACAGAGGTGAGAGGGCGCCACGGGCTTTCAGAGACAAGGGAGAGCACTTGGCAAGGAGAGGTCTGGAAGTTTCTCCAGGCAAGCTGGTGGACTGGATGGGAGAGTGGGACATCTTGGGCAGAGGGACCTGCTGGAACATGTGGGGAAGGGAGATCTCGCTGGAAGGCTGCTGTGGACTCCTGGGCTCTTCACTCAGAGATCTGGGCAGCTGATATTTTAGAACAGAGCACCTTCCAGAAAGCCTGTCCAGATACTCCAGAAAATAATCACCTACTTCCTTTGTCTGACTGCCAGTCCCTCAGCCTCTGCCTCGGCCAGCCTCAGCTCCAGTATGACCTCCGCTGTGTCTGCTCAGGGCCTCCTCTCCCCCGCCTTTCTTCCCTCTCTTCTGCCCCTCTGTCTCCCTCTGCTGCTAAGTCACTTCAGTCGTGTCTGACTCTGTGTGACCCCATAGACGACAGCCCACCAGGCTCCCCCATTCCTGGGATTCTCCAGGCAAGAACACTGGAGTGGGTTGCCATTCCCTTCTCCAATGCATGAAAGTGAAAAGTGAAAGGGAAGTCACTCAGTCGTGTCCGACTCTCAGCGACCCCATGGATTTCCAGGCTCCTCCATCCATGGGATTTTCCCTGCAGGAGTACTGGAGTGGGGTGCCATTGCCTTCTCTGTGTCTCCCTCTAGCCCTCCTCTTCTCCTCCTCCCTTTCTTCCCTCTCTCCTCCTTCCTTCCTCCCCTGTCCCCCAGTGCCCTCATCTCCTCCTCCTTCCCTGGGACAGGGCCTGAGTTCCTCCTGCCTCTATTCCTAGCTCAGGCTCAATGAAACCAGTGAATGAAAGAGAACCCTGGGGAGGACTCCTCCCCCTCCCAGAGGAGTCCTCTCTGACCTTGGGCAGAGCGGGAGGAGGCAGGGTGGGAGCTCACCCCATTCCCCTCCAGTTACTGGCAGCCTGGCCGCAGGACCCGTGGTCCCAAATCTCCCAGGCTTAGACCAGTGGCTAATTTTAGACGAAGCCTTGTCACCAAGCCAGGAGGGAGCACTAGGCTGGGCCAGACCCCCTGGCTCCAGGGCGATGGCACCTTTCAAGCCCGCCTGTCCCTGGGGCACAGGTTCTGCCTGGACAGGACCCAAGGGTGGAGAAAGAGCAGCTGGCATCTTGGCTGCAGCCCACTGCCTCCTCCCCCTGCCAGGGCGACTCCCTTGCCCTCGTCTAAGGTGAGAGCTTCCAACTCCAGACACACCGAGGCTGGAACTAGGACCCCAGCCATTCTCAAAGGGAGAATTCAGAAAGAAGGCTGCCTGGCAAGCAGGAAAATCCCAGAGCCTGAGCTGCCAGAGCTGGGGGTCAAGGTGCCACTCTACCTGGTGGACGGGGCCGTGGTCTCATCCACACAGACATTTATTGAGCACCTGCTGTGTGCCAGGCTCTGGACTGGGAACTGTGGCCTGGATGTGAGTCAGACAGACATGGGCCCTGAGGTCCGGCAGCCTGTAGCTTCGTGGGGCAGGACTGAGGCGTAAGGACAGCTCTCTGCTGCTGTAGCAGCCAAGAGCTAATTATTACAGAAGCCCAAGGTGTCTGCCACACAGGAGATAAAGGGGTCTTCAGGGGGCTCAGAGTCAGTTCCAGAAGCCAGACTTCTTGTCTCTCTTGACCACAGTTCAGTTCAGTTCAGTCGCTCAGTCGTGTCCGACTCTTTGCGACCCCATGAATCGAAGCCAGGCGTCCCTGTCCATCACCATCTCCCGGAGTTCACTCAGGCTCACGTTCATCAAGTCGGTGATGCCATCCAGCCATCTCATCCTCTGTCGCCCCCTTCTCCTCCTGCCCCCAATCCTTCCCAGCATCAGAGTCTTTTCCAATGAGCCAACTCTTCGCATGCAGCCCTGCCCAGCCCTGACTGGGTCTGCCTTCTCTCCTGCCATAACCTAGCTCTCTGCCTGAAGCCCCCCACTCCAGTGGTGAGAGCAGCTTCTTACTCACCCTGTTTGGAGCCAGGGTCCTCCCAGCATCCGTGGACCACAGGCCTTCACCTTCTTACCCAACTCGTCCGTGTGTATCTGATCAAGTCTTTACCTACTAGACTATCTGTCCAGTTGTGCCTCTGCCCCTTACTCACTCATTGTGTGGCCTTGAGCAGTGACTTCACTACTCTGGGCCCCAGTTGCCTGACCTGTAAAATGGGATCATTACAGAGACCTCAGTGGCAGTTGTGAGGATTAAATGGCCTTTGCTGAAGCATTCAGAGCTTCATCTAGGACATAGGAAATGCTAACTACACATCAAAGAAGCCTCTTTCCAACCAGTGAGCACAGGCTAGCCTCTCGTTGATCTGTGCCGGCTTCTCATCACGGTGGCTTCTCCTGTTGCAGAACATGGGTGTCTAGGACAGGCAGGCTTCAGTAGTTGTGGCTTGTGGGCTTAAATGCCCCATAGTTTGTGGGATCTTCCTGGGCCAGGGATCGAACCTATGTCCCCTGCATCGGCAGGTGGATTCTTAACCGCCAGACCACCAGAGAAGTCCTGCCCTCTTCATAGCATCCCTTGACCAGGAGCTCGCTGCTTCCTGTGCAGGCCCTGTGCTTCCCTGCCTCTCAGCCTTTGCTTGCCCAACTTCCGCCCCTAGAATTTCTTTCTGCTCCTCTTACCCTTCCTCCTCCCTTGGACTCAGCTTCCAAGCCCAGTTTCCTCACCCAGCATCCACTGAGCACTGCTGAGCAGTGAGCCTGGTGAGGGAGGTGCAGATGTACTTTCATGGGCCACTGTCTGTAGAAGGGGGGCTGCTGAGGGCTGAGGGGGAGCTGCACTGGCTGGAGAGTTTGGAGGGTGGAACACAGGGTTTCCAGGAGGTTTTTCTAGAGGAGAAGGGCTTGATCCGGGCCATGGGACTCCCTCTAATGGGGTTTGAACCCTCTATCTCTGAACTCTAACTAGAGTCTTCCTAGAGTCCATGTCAAGGGCTACCATGGAACGTGTGCCTTCTATGTGCCAGCTCCTGACACTCAGTAATTTGTTTAATGCACACCAAATCCCAGGGGCCTGCATTATCCTCATTTCAAAGGAGGAGGACAGGACTCAAGGAAGTTAAATAACATGGCCAAGGCCACAGCGCTAAGGAGCAGCAACCCCAGAGCCCTGAATGCGGGCGGGTTCACAGCCTGCCGCCTCTGAGAGCTCATCACCCAGCCCTTGGGAGTATTCATTCATGGCTGTGTATCTGCTCTCCCTGGCCACCGTGTGCTTTCTGAGGGCACCAGTCTCTTCTTCCTCCTGCCGGCCCACCTACCCCTCACCACCACCCACAGCAGCGGCTGTGTCCAAAATAGGCACCTCCAGAGTGTGCCGCAGGTTTGAGCTGAGTCAGATCCAGCCAACTGGCCCCTTGAAGAGAATGAATGTCTTTAACAGCTTATTGGACCAGCGAAGAAGGAGAGGGAGCCCAGATCTGGGAGTTATTCCAAACCCTTTCTGATCTGCTTGCCATTTTGCCCACGCTTGAGCAGCACACATCGAGACTGAGCGCAGTGGCTGTGCCCCCTGCTTTACTCAGCAAGAAGACTCAGCTGTGGCCTCAGATCACAGCGACTGATCAAGGACAGCCCCACAATGCCCGAGTCCCACTGGGGGATGTCCTGTGTCCCCGTCCGTGAGCTTAGCACACGTGTTCAGGGTCCCACCTAAAGCTGAACACGAGATGCCTGAGTAACTGGGCCATAGTGTGGCCTCTGGGGGCTTTGAGAGAAGAGGCTTGCATCTAAGATGCAGACTCTGGTCGGTCAGAGTCCACCATCAGTGCCGAGCGCCTCTGCCTTGAGCATTGCTCCTCCAGTGACCTTCAGAGGCTGGGGGCTTCCTAGGAACTCACCCCATCCCCAAAATAAACTATTACCAGCTGATTCTCAAACAAAGAGAAGGGGGCTGGAAAGGGGTAATGGGTCAGGCCTAGGACCCGCACTTTCCCCGGACCAGCTGAGGGTAGGACACCAGAATTCTTCTTGGAGGATCTTGGGACCCAGAGTGTCCCTCCCCAGCCCACCTCACCCCGGGCAGGTGGCTCTCTGGGCAGCCAGGCCTTCCTGATGCCCAAGAAGCTGACATTGGGTAGCTCCTGGCATCCCTGGGATATGTGAACCACAGGACCATGGCCCCCAGTATCTGTCCTGCAAGCCAAATGGCCAGAGCTCCTGGCTGATGGCTCAGGAAGCTCCTTATAGTGCACACACACTATATGCATATTATTCACATACACAAGCACACACCCTACATAGACATATATATGCCCCACACACATAACCCCTTATGCACACTAACCTCACACACAGGACTTCGGCTCCCCAGCAGTTCCTTCTGCCCTTAACCCTGTGGAGACAGTTGACAGAACCCAGGAGCAATGAGTGATTGTGGGTTCTGGCCGTGCCTCCCTCGCTCTCCCATCTGACCAAGCGGGGTCATTAATTAGGAGCTCCAGGCCGGAGTGATGAGGGTGAGCGTGTGGCCTCCAGGCCCAGCACAGGAAATGGACTAAGCCTGATGCGAGGAACGTGATGTTTGAGGGCTGTCCCGCTCTGGTCCTGGGGATATTGTAGGGCAAACATTGACCCAGCTGCCAGGGAGGGAACATCTGACAGGCAGGAGAAAGGGGAGGGGCTGCCCACTACAAGGGCAGTCCTTTCTAGAATCAGGAATATCAGTGTTGGGGTGGTGCAAAAGTCATCTCATATACACACACGCAAGTGCACACACTCACACACACTGGTCATAGGATAAGAACAGTGGTGGTCTTGGAAAGAATGGGAGATGATGGTTAGAACTGTAGAGGGCATTGCTTTTGTTCAGTCTCAAACCATGCATTTCCCAACCTCTCTGTTTTTTGCACATGTGTTGTCTATCTATGACACCACCCTTACCCTTATGATACCTCCTCTATCCCAGCACTACCCTTATCAACTGGGCAAACTCCTACTCAACCTTCAAAGCCCACATCAGTGTGACTTCCTCTGTAATGCTACCCCATTCCTTCTAAGCAAATTATAGACCCTGTAACAAGTTGGTTATCTATCCATCTTTCCCACCAGAAGAGATATCTCTGTCCCAAGGACAGAGATAACCACACCTACTTTACCCCTCCATATTTAGCATTCCCTCATGACTTTTCCAGGAGATGTGATCCTGGGTGGTTTCTCTTTTGGATGGGATTGCCATTGTTACAACAACCATATTTGTTCCCAGGCAAGTGTCTACATTGGCACTGTGGTCCCTTCCTTTTCCCCTACTTGTCCTTCTGGCTGCCCCTAATGTGCCACCTCTTCCAGAAAGTCTCCCCTGTCTTCTCAAGTTCAAGTTAGGAGTCTCTTCCACATATTAACCTTTGTAATTTTCTGGTTACCTGTGTGACAGGGAAACAAACTATCCACTCTTCTCCCATCTCTTCTGAGCCCCCAAGTCTAGGAGGTCCCTACCTGAGCTGGGACTACTTTGAAGACGCCACTGTGTCCCCCAGCCTGACACACAGTCGGGGTTGTACAGTGCTTGCTGGGGGATTGAAGGGCTGGTGGACACCCCTACTCCAGCTTTGCCAACCGAAGAGCACAGGGCACATCCCATCCTGGGGAGGAAACCTTTAGGGGCTGAGGGATGGACAGAGCATGTTCTTCCCTGGGGCACCAAGCCTCACTAGACCACTCTAAGGCCTTTTCAGGGTTCCAGGCCTGGCCAGGCTGCTGGTCTGCTGTGTGGGGCCTTGAACTGTCCCTCCTCTTTTTTTCTCTGTACAACACAAAGGAGTAAGGGACAGGACAGGGCGAGGCAGGGGGCAGGGAGGGGTATGCTGTCACTGTCTAGCCAGAGCTGACCTTCATCCCTCTTGTCCTCTAGGTGGGTTCCAGCCAGGCACCCAGAGACCAGCCCATGTGGGCACTGCTGGAACAGTACTGCCACTCCATTAAGACCCTTGCCAACCTCTCAGGTATGCCAGCCCCTTGCCACCACCTGCAGCAGACCCTGGGAAAGGAGGGCGAGCCTCTGGGCCTGGGGGAGAAGCGGGCCAAGCCAGGCTCAGCGGGTGGTAGACAGAGACTGGCTTCCAGGCCTGGGCCTTGGGTCTGTCCTTGGGCAGCCCCCTTCCCCACTGGGGACACAGGTCACGGATGAAGAAGGGCTTGTCCTCCTCCAGCTCCCAGCTCCCTATGTCTGTGCCTCAGGAAGTGGCTGGGCTGGCATTCAGGTGCCCAAGGAGGGGGCACCTCTCTGCTTCAAACTCCAGCAGAAGGTGTAAAATACATTCCCCGTTGCCGTGGCTACAGGTGTCACCTCCTGGTAAGAACCTGTGAAGTAGCAGCTGGGTCCCTGAGTTCTGACCCCTTAGAGTTTCCTGGCAGCTGATTCAGAGTCAGGGGCAGCCAATGCAGAGCTCAGAAGAGCCCTGGGTCTTCACAGGGTCTGGAAAGACCTCCCCAAGGTTCCGCCCAATGTCCCAGCCTTCTCAGGGCTGCATCCACAGAGGTAGCAAGGAAGGAGGAGGGCTGCAATGTCCCTGGGATCTGGAGCTACTGCCAGAGCTAAAGGAGACAAGAATGCTGCCCAGAACTGGTACCCAGCACCAAACGCAGCTTGAGTCACGCATCAGAGAGGAAAACCCTGTCGTCTGCCTTCCTTACAGTGGGGTGGTCAAAAGCCCAGGTGCTTGGGTCAGACAGACCCAATCCAGATCTGGATCCCAGCTCCTCCACCTAACAGCTGCATGACCCTGAACAAGTTACCCAACCCATCATATTAATTTGCTTGTTAGTCACTCAGTCATGTTCAACATTTTGCGACCCCACAGACTATAGCCTGCCAGGCTCCTCTGTCCATGGAATTCTCCAGACGAGAATACTGGAGTGGGTTGCTACTTCCTCCTGCAGGGGATCTTCCCCATCCAGGGATCAAATCCCGGTCTCCTGCACTGCAGGCAGATACTTTAGTGTCTGAACCACCAGGGAAGCCCATTAATTTGATTGGGCTGCTGTAAAATACCAGACTGGTTAGTTTAAACAACACAATCACAAGGCCTCTCCTGGTTGACTTGTAATATCATTTATCCAATTTATAAATGGAATATGTAATATATGTATATATTTAATTTGGAAAAAAAATATTTTTAAAAATCAAAGAGGACTATTTATTAATGCTCATTATCCTACAACTCGGGAATTTTTTAATGTTTCTATCTGCCAGAAGTTTATCACACCACAGAGTCTCATGTTTTTGCTTTTTTCTTTTTCCACAAAACCAGGATGATCCTGCGTCTACAGTTCTGTAACCTGCTTTTTCTTCTTGTAACTCAGAGTGAACATTTCTCTGTGTCATTAATTATTCATCCACCACATTGCTGGTGGTGCTGCCTAGCAGCCACGGTGGGGATGCATTATCCCTCATTAACCATGCCCCTGCAGTGGGCGGTACTGGCTGTTAGGATGCCCTTGAACTTCAGGAATAGTTTCTCTGGTCCCCACATGATAGGTATCTCCTTTTAGGTGTCCACCAGCTGAGAAAATGCATGTTGACTAACCTAAAGCTCAGAAACAAGTAAAACCAAGCAACCTATTGTTTAGATTTATGTACGTGTGATAAAACTGAAAAAATTAAGGGCGAAGGAATGATAAATGCAACATTCAAAAGAATGTTCCCTCTGAGGAAGGCGTGTACAGATAAATTTGTCAGTGATTGGTAATGATCTAGTTTTGTATTGGGCAATAGATCATTATATGTGCTACTACATACAAACTTTCATAACAGAAAAGATTAAAATGAAATAAAGTTGGGCCATGTATAGGCTAATGATGACAAAGGGTCATGAATCAAAGACTTGATCAATTAAACACGACCCTAAGGTTCAAATAAAGAAAAAAAAAACACATAATCACAAGACTTCAGGCAGGCTTTAAATAGATTGTTTCTGTTTTATTCATCACAGAGGAATCTAATAGAGCGTATACTGTAAGTTGTAAGGCATATTATTTTTTCAGTCCATAGGCAGTGTAACAGTCCAAATGGAATCAAGGATCCCTTGGAAATAACTCCCTAATCCAACACACACACACACACACACACATTCACACACACACACACCAGGACTGGTCGTATGTGAAGAGACCCTTGGATCTTAGGAGACAGCGCTTCTGCCAAAGCATCCATTCCTTCAGTGTTATTTGCTGAGCACAAGCATGAAGCACTCTGATGGGTGCTGGGGACTGGTTAGTGAACATGACCAGCCCTGCCTTCCACAATAGAAAAACTAATAACCTTGATGTGATATAGACTAGCCCCCAGCAGACCGAGGCATGGAGAAGAGCCACCAACCCCAGATAAGACAAAGGAGGTGGGGGCTAAGCTGCGCATTAAAAGGGCGGATGGGACTCAGCTGGGGTGACTGCAGTAGAGCGGTAAGGGCGTTCCCAGCAGAGGGAACAGCACGTGTGATGACCCACGGGGTATCTCAAGCCAGACGAGAGGACGGGGAATAGATAATCATGGAGAGCGCTGTTTGCAGTGCTAAAGAGCTGGGCTTCGTCCCAAGGGCAGTGGAGAGCTGCTCTTGCAAGAAGTCACACAGTCTTGGGAAAATCCCTTCCTCTGCCCAGTGGAGGAGGCAGGGAGCCCAGTCCAGCTGCTGAGGACAGGAGGATGCCTGGGAGGGGCTGGAAGGGAAATTCCTTTTCCTCCTCTGGGCCTCCATTTGGCCATCTGTAAATGAGAGTGTGGAGCTGGACAGTTGCCAGGGGCCCTTCCTGCTCCACAGCCTGGTCCCTGGCTCCACTTGAAGACACCAGGCCATCTCCACTGTGCCAAGGTGAAGTGAGATGGGATGGGGAAGGAGTATCTGGTCTGGCCTGGGGCACCATCCCCCGTGCCACAGGGCGAGAGTGGGGCACCTTCTGGCCTCTTCCAAGCCCCATTGTAACCACAGTGAACCCCACAGCCTGTCCCAGTTCTGTATACTCTTCAGCCTGACTGAACACAGCCCCTCAGACATGCAAAGACTGTCCCCTTAAATCCTGTTTTCTAGCGGATATCTGATGGGTGGTGGGATGAATGAGAGAAAGTGTGTACTTGCAGACCCGTGACTGTGTGAGATGCCATGTGTTTCCTTTATGCTCTGCACGCCTATCTGGTGTTCAGCTGAACCCAGGAGCACCTGGACTGCCGCTGCAGCTGCCATCAGAGGTGGGCCAGAGGTACCTGCCCCCACAAGGCCCACGACACACAGGTGTCTCCCCCAGCACCTGTCACACTTCCCTACAACTTACTCGCTACCTTTCCCACCAGCCTAGGGGCATACAGACTGTCCTGAATACCTCTGCCCCAGTGCCTGGCCTGGGGACCATCCCTCCATCCCAGGGACTTCCCACCCACCTCTGCTTCCTAAGCTAGCTAAAAGGCCCAGACTTTAAGGATATTTGGAGTTCATCTAGGTGAGGAAAGTTTTTGCTCTTTATAATTTCTTCCTCATCTACTTATTTGCAAACACTAAAATGAGCTGTAAAATGCATTTGTTCCAGAGCTGCTCCTTTTTTCATTTTCCTCTCTGTCACATCTAGAATAGCAGACAATCGTGCTGGTGATAATAAACTCCACGATGAAATGGCTCTGCATTCTGGAGGCCAGGGGGCCTTGGGTTTCTGGGCCTGTGCTCAGGTCCCGACTGTCCCATCAAGATGAAGAATGGTCTTCAGCTCTGCCCCTGAAATGGTCACTTCCCAGAGGAACCTTTATCACATGTGCTCTCCAGTTAAGAGCAGTCCAGGTCACCCAGGCCAAGCTTCCATCCTGCATGTGAGACGTTAAGTCCTTGGCCTCTGGTCACTGGGCACTCACCTCCCCCTGAGACAGCTGCTTTTCCTGTGCGGTGGCTCTGGTCATGAACAGGTTAAAAACTTCAGCTTGGGCTCTCCATTCCCTCTGTGCTGGGATCAGTGTGTGGAGCACCTTCCTTTGTGCATGAATGAGACTACTTCCCAATGAAGAAATGGGCTGATCCTGCCAGCCAGTCTAGCCTGTGGGGGATAAGCCCTGTGCAGCAAGGCTTAGTCTGGGACCCAGCCCGAGTCTCAGCCTGGCACTGGTGGCAGGACTTGCCTAGGGTTGGGGTTGGGACTCAACTGATCCTCGCCTGCTCCTGGCACTGGTTATTAGGGACAGTCAGGGACCTCTGCCTCTGCAGCTGCCCAGAGCTGAGCCAAGGGCTCTGTCCATTTAAAAGGCAGAGGACAGACCTGGCTGGCTGGTCTGCACCTCGTACCCGCCAATCAGCTGGCCCCAGAGAGATTCCCATGCTTGCTCTCTGGCTCTGCCTGGGCAATGAGAGCAGCATTAATATGGAGGCTGGTAAGACTGGAGCACACAAACACAGCCCAGTGTGCCTCTCCCCTCTCCCTGCTCAGGAAACACTGCTGGCTCAGGATGTTCTCAGCCTTCTCTTGCAGCTTTGTTCCCAGTGAAAGATGGCAAGAAGGACCAGGACTAGCCACCCTGGGGCTTCCAGCCCAGCTGGGACTGGGTGCCAGCTCTCCCTGCCCTCTAAAGATAAAAGCACACACATACACATTCACACACATGTACATCTCCCTCAGTCTTTGCATCTCATAACTCAGGACCAGAGTCTCAGGGCTGGGAGGGGCCTTTGAGAACATTTCACTGATGGAGAAACTGCCCCAGAAGAGAGGGTGAGAATTGGGGTAATATGCAGGGAGAGCAGAGACAAAGGCAGGCCTGAATCCAGCCTGAGTTGAGGTGAACCACATTCCAGGCCCTGTATCTTGAGCCCAGATCCACCCCCACCCCCCTCAGTAGACCTGAACAGTGGACCTGCCCTCTACTCAGAATGGAGCCACAGGGAGTTAAGGAGCAGGCAGTCCTGAGGGGCCTGGGCAAATTCCAGATAAAGGTTTTCAGCTCCCACACTTGCTGTGGGGTCTGATCTCCCCTCCACACTCACTTAAACACGCACACACACCCTGCTGTAGAAACCAGTTTCAGGTTGCCCTGCCCAAGTCAAGAGGAAAAGAGATTCTCACTTCTCGTTTTATTCCCTCTGAAACCCAGGGCAGTAAGACCTGGGTGTTTGAGGTTCTCCAGATAATTTCAGCCAGTTTCTCCCTGGACTTCTCCATCTCAGTGAATGGCAACGCTACTCCTGCCCCCAGTCACCCAAGCGGGAGACCTGGCATTACCTCTGCCTCCTGGCTCCTGTTGGAAGCCACCCACCCCTCTCTCCAGTCCTGCCTCACCAGGGCTGGTTTTCCCGGAAATCCCTCTCCACCCTAGCCCCATGGGCCGGTACAGGTCTGCATCTATTCAAGCCTCTTGATCTCGCCAGCCTCTTTCGTGGCTCCCTTGATTCCCTCGACGCCCCTCTAATCCACTCCTTTCCCAGAGGCCACGGAGGCTTTTCTAGAATGCAGATCTGCTCGTGGGCTCTCCACTCCCTGTCATCCCCTCCAGTGTCCTCGCTCAAGGAGAAGAAACAAATGGTGCGACACCGAAGAAGAAACACGAAGCGAGCTTCTCGGGCGGGCGGGCGCGCTTTCCTGCCCCCTGCAGCCCCCGGAACTCGACTCTCGGGCAGGTCATTCCGCCACCCAAGGCGCACACTGTCCATTCCCGCCGCCCTTCTCTGGACCTGGTGTGAGCCGGAGAAGGCGGACTCCTGGTTGGACTGGTGGGCAGAGGGCGGGAGCCCGGGCCTGGCAGAGAGGAGCCGCCCGGCCCCGCCCCCTGGTGCAGCCATTGGCCGCGACCAAGCGGGTGGACCCGCAGCCGGGTGCGTTCTGCGGCTCCTCTCCGCTAAGGTCCAGACTTGGCAGTCCCCGACGTTCGAGCGCAGCGCCGGGAGGCTGTTGGCAGGTCAGGGATGGGCGAGAGGAGCCAAGACTGCGCTCTCTGAGCCGCTCACTCTCGAACCCAGCCCCTGGCAGCCACGCTGGGCGCGCAGTCACACTCCCTCTCCGCGCGCGGCTCCGGGGCGCAATGGACGCGGCACTGCTCCACAGCCTGCTGGAGGCCAACTGCAGCCTGGAGCTGGCCGAAGAGCTGGTTTTGGACGGCTGGGGGCTGCCCTTGCACTCCGAGGGTAGGCGAGAGCGAGCAGACCCGGGCGGCGCGGACTCCTTGCCTGGCGCGTTGGGTGCGCCCGGGTCCCCGCGCTCGAGCGCCTCGCGCCCTGCGTCCTGCGGCGCCCCGCGAGCCCCAGCAGCCCTCTGATCCCCGCTCCGCTCTCTCCCATCACCAGGTCCCTACTCCTACTGCAACACGACCTTGGACCAGATTGGGACGTGCTGGCCCCAGAGCGCGGCCGGAGCCCTGGTGGAGAGGCCGTGCCCCGAGTACTTCAACGGAATCAAGTACAACACTACCCGTGAGTGTCTCTGGGACCCTCCGCCGTGGGCTCAACACCTGGCTCCCAGGAGGGCGGTTTAGAGCGTAGCGAGGGCTCCGAAGCCAGCGTCGAAGACCTGAGAGCCGGGGCACGGTCATAGCGCCGGCATTAAAGACATAATATTAGGGGCGCTCCCTCTGCCCGTACCCGGTAAGACAGTGATTTGCCCACGATTCCCGTGCTCCATGCGCTGAGAACCCAGAAAGAGGAGAAGGAAATCCTTCCTTTTGAAGACAAATCTCTCTCCCACATTATATACTCTGGTGCTTGAAGTTTCTCCGTTAGGGCTTCTCTTTGTTTAGCCGATTTCCGCGGCATCTCCCCCCGGGCGGTGCGGAGGGATGGGGCGCCTAGGATATGTTCCCACCTCCAGAGTGAGTGCGGTGGTCAGAATCTACTGTGGGAGAAGGGGAGAGCAGGAGGCAGGAAAGATGGGGTGAGGCTTGTGTTGGGGCTGGGCATGCGAAGTGTAGCCGTTTCTGGACCAGAGTGTGGGGTGTAGTCTCTTCCCTACCTGGATGTCCTGGGACTGGCTTTCTGGGCTGTGAGTCAGGGGCAGTGGTCAGCATTACTCCTGACACCCAGCGTGGTGTCTGAATCAGGCCCACCCCCCCCACCTCCTGAGGAGAACAGACTGTGCCCCTCTTCCTCCTGGCAAACTACTGGCTAGCTTGCCACTCTGTGGAGGAGAGCAGCAGATGCCCTGGGAGTCACACAGCATCCAGGTGGGGTGGTTCCATATGGGCTCTGGGAGGGGAAGGGGGTGCCTGATTCTATGCCCTGTGGAAGGTCCAACGGGAGCCAAGTGGCAGTGTCTTGTGAGGCGTGGGACGCAATATCACTAGCCCACCCTGAAGGGCCACTCACATCTCCAGCCCCACCCACACCAGCAAAGAGCCTTCTGAGATGCTAGGTAGCAGTGGAGGGCACCTGTTTGTCTGAAGCCCCTCATCCTGGAAACATCATAGCAACCTCTGTGTGTCTGAATAGTGGCATAGCTCTCCCATCAACTCACTCACGTGTGCGCTCGCTCTCTCTCTCTCTCTCTCTCTCTCTCTCTCTCTCCCTCTCTCTCTCGCACGCGTGCGCGTGCATACACACACACACACACACACACACGTATGTCTGTCGAAACTCATACCTTCACCCAGAGAGATGGTTAGTGGGCTAGACCGCAGCCTCTGCATCTAATACTAAGCAGCATTGCGCTGTCTGCACCAGTGGAGGGCTCTCATGGGCCCAGAGAGCAGCTTGCTTGGAGGAGTCCAATGGCAGTGGTGCTCCTAATGGAAGGGGGTGGGAGACCTAGTGGGGCTGCTGAGGAAGCTTTCTGCGTCATCTGACCACGCTTCCTACCCCTGATTAAGATAGACCTTCCAGGGAGGAGGTGAGATCCCCGATCCAGGAGATGCGCAAGCAGAAGGAATGGCTTCCATGCTCCTTGCCAGTCCTAAGATTATAAAACTGTGTATTTAGGATCCTGTGTGCTCTGTGGGGTGGGGCAGTGGAGATCAGGGTCCCTGATTCAGCCTGAGCCAGAGATAAACGCTAAATGAGGTGACGCTGCTCTTCGCCCCTCAGCCTGTGGACCTGGGGCAGCCCTGGTCTGGTTCCCACCCCTGCCTGGGCTGTTCCCTTTGTCCCCAACCCACCTGGAGCCCCCGAGGACAGGGCCTGGGTCTCTTCTCTTCAAATAGTTTGTTAAACTGCTACTATGTGCCAGCCACTGCACTGGCACTGAGGCCCTCACTCACAATTGCAGCAGACAAAGGGATACAGAGTGAGAAATGCCATGATGGGGGCGTGCGGGGGGACTGTGGATGAGGAGGAAGGTGGGAGCAGAGACGGGGAAGGCATCCCAAAGGACGTGTTTCAGCACCTCCCACACCACTCACACCATGTCGGATGAGAAGCCGAGGACAGGTCAGGGCGCCACCAAGGTTGGCACACGTAGTGCCGATTAGCCCCTGGTGCGAATGAACCACTGTCTTCATTTGGACCTAAGTACTGCCCACAGTCTGACTCCTGGTGAATAGGAGAAGCATGGGGGCAGAAGGAGCATTGCTGTTAATCAGTGTGACAGCTGAGGTGTGAAGAGCCGAGGCAGCTAATGTCAATGGCAGTGATTGATTTCTCTCCCCCCCTGCCTCCTGGCCACTGCTACCTTCTGCTCTGTTTGCCTTTTCAGTGGGATCTTTTCTGGACAAAGAAGGACACAGGAGGAAAAGAGGTCCTATGAGAAGCCTGGGGGAAGAGGTGCAGGGGTCCTGGCTCTCTTCCTGCCCAATTTTGTTGTGCTGCAGCCAGATCCCTGCTGAAACCTCATTATTTAGAGGGCAGGCATTGTCCAGGTGGGACAGCAGCTTAGGCATTAGTCCTGGTGAACTTTGACTCACTCAGCTGAGCACAGAGAATCGGCCACCAAACTCCCAAATGTGGACCATGGTCCAGGTGCCAGCTACCACTGAGAGAGCTTGGCATGCGTGACCTCCCACGTTCCCACCTCCCTAAGGCCCCCTGAGGTATGTACTGCTCTTGTGCCCATATTGCAGATGAGAAAGCTGAGGCTCAGAGATGTGAATGGGATTTTAGCAGGTGAAAGATTCGTAGGTCTAGGGGAAGAGATGGGAGCATGCTTTGTGCCTCGGGACTGGCTGGTGTTATATGGAGTACAGGTAGTAGGAGAAAGAAGCAAATGAGAGCAGATGGGTGGGTACTGGTCAAGTGATGTCGAGCATCACATAGGACTTCACCTTTGGTGTGGCAGGGAGCCTGGGGCCGCTTGTGCAGGGAGGAGTTCAGCTTTAGGGCTCAGAGTCTCTGGTCACAAGAGGAGGGGTTAGGAGCCACTGTAACTGACCTAGGTCAAGTGGCGGTTGGGGATGCAAAGGACACATCTGTAACTGACAAGACTAGCCTGGGACAGGAAGGGGCGGAGTCAGGAACCACACCAGGAAATCAACGAGCAGATGAGTGTATGTGAACTCTGGGGAGCTGCAGGGACTTCTGAATGAAGATCTAGCAGAGAAGGCAATTGGCTGGATGGGGAAGCCCAGGCATGCGCCTTCGGCTGGAGACAAGGTATTCGAGAGTTCTCATGTGGTTAGCGAACGGCCACAGGAGTGAGTGTGGGAGGCTTGATCAGAGCCTTGTTATTCTTACCCAGAGACTATTTCTGGATGCAGCAATGGCCAAGGGAAGAGAAGAGACTTGTTCAAGGCCACTTACGCTAGTCTGTGGCAGAACTGACTTAAGTGTCCGTGTGTCTGAGTCCCCTCCAGTGTTCTCCCCACCTCCACGTCACTGCTTCAGTGGCCCAGGTTCTATGTGTCTGTACTGTTGCTTGACCTATGTTAACACATTGATCTTTACAATCACCCAATGATAGAGACATAGTATTATCCTCATATTACACATGAGGAAGCTGAGGCACCAAGAAGTGACTTTGCCAAAGTCACACAGCTTATAACAGGACAAGGATTCTAGCCTAGGCTCTGCTGCCTCCAAGGAAGCGACTCTGATGGACTAAGCAGAGAAGGGATTTGTTGAAAGGACATCGGAAGTTTCTGTAATTATTGGATAGGATGGAGAATCAGATATGGGGTCCCCAGCCAAGAACTGAGAGCAGAGCTGGCCTAGTGAGGGAAGCCCCACTCTCTCTGAGTGGGCCTTGACAATGTCGTGAGCCCTGGTCACCAGATGGGCCTCAGCCCTGCCGTCATCACTGCCTGAGGATCTCAGGCTTCCTGCAGTGGTCCTCAGGAAGTCTTCCCCATCTCCACTGTGTGGGCTCCCAGCCACTGATTTCCTTGGTGCCAGAGCATCTGAGGAAGTGGGAGAAGGGGGTCTGGGGTTTCCCAGTCCAGCTCTGGCTACAGGGGAGCCTAGAAGGGGAGGGCCTTTCATTTCAGCTCTATGGCAGGAGGTGGGTTTCCCTGTGCCCATATGGGAAGCAGGTTCAAATTCTGGGCCACCTGAAACTAACATAATGTCCATATACAGTAGAACCTGGAGCAAGTCCTACGCCCTTCTCAGGCCCCAGTGCCCCTGTCCCAGGGAGAAGGGACGTGGATTAGCTCAGCGGTGGTTTGGCCGGAAGTGGGCACTGTATTCCATTTTCCTCCCACCTCTCTGTGTTCACTCTGGTGCCGTCTCTGTATGCGTGTCTCTCTCTGTGTTTCTCTCTCTGTCTCCATGCCTCTGTCTCTGGTTCTGCTTCTATGTTTGGTTCTGTCTCTGTCTCTGGGTGTATTTTCTCAGTGTCTCTTTCTGTGTGTGTGTCTCTGTGTATTTCTCAGTCTCTCTTTTGTTTTCTATCTGCGTGGTTCTCTCCCACCTTAGCTCCATCTTCCCTCTCTGTACTCCCTCCATCTCCCCAAATCCTCTGTCTCCCTCCTCTCATTGCTCACTCTATCTGCCCTGCTCCAACACCTCCTCTTGGCTGTCACTGTGGTCCTCTGGGCTGCAAAGGAGGGTCCTGCAACCACATGGGCAGAGTCATTTTCCTCCTGTGGAATCTCTAAGCCCAGCCTGGCTCAGCCTCAGCTCCTTGACCTCAGGCTCCCACCAGGGAGGTGTGTGGAGAGCTGGATGAGTTCTCGGGGCCCCCTTCCCCTGACATCCTCCTCTCTACAGCAGCCTCTGCCTCGAGGGTCCTTCTCCCAGCCTCCCTCTGCTGGCCGGAGTCATGGCGACAAGCTGATGGAGCGTTGCTAGGCATGACTGGAAGGAGGGAGCCTGCACAATAGCGGCCCTAACAAGGGTAGGCGCCTCCTCCCATTTGCCCCTTCCCTGGAGAGGCCAGCGATCTCACACAGTGAGCTGGATTCTACTCATACTTCTTCCCTTTGTCGTGGACCCAGTGGGGTCTGCGTTGTGCCTTCCTGACTCAGTTTCCCCACTCATGGCGACAAGCCGATGGGCGTTGCTAGGCATGACTGGAAGGAGGGAGCCTGCACAATAGCGGCCCTAACAAGGGTAGGCGCCTCCTCCCATTTGCCCCTTCCCTGGAGAGGCCAGCGATCTCACACAGTGAGCTGGATTCTACTCATACCTCTTCCCTTTGTCGTGGACCCAGTGGGGTCTGCGTTGTGCCTTCCTGACTCAGTTTCCCCACTCTCTGCTGTAGGTGTGGACGTTTACCGCCCCCCCACACACACACCTACTCAAGGACAGAAGGGCAGACATAGAGAGCTGGGGGTTTGGGGAGGTCCAGAGTGATGGTGGGGTCTGGAGAGCAGTGTCCATACAACACTGGAAAAATGGGAAAGAAGTTCCCTTCCCCTCTCACAAGCAGATGGCCCTGAGGAGGCCTTTCCTAACCTGATGACTGTGTTGATGATGGCAGATTCTCAGTCTCTCAGTGCGGCAGGTGGATTCCAAGTTTGGGTCAACATCACCAGCTGCCCCCACCTCTACCCCCCACAACGTGCAGTAATCAAATAAGACAGGAAATGTGCAGGCTTAACTCAGGGAGATGCACATTGTTTGGGTAGCTCCGGGAAGCTGCTGTTGGCACAGGGCTGAAGGTGAGTATAGGATGGGGGTGGGTTTAGGATTAGATCTTAGGAGCTCTGCAGTTCACTGAAGCTGCATCCACGGTGAGAAGTAGGGAGTGGTGGCATTCTGCTATCCGTGGTACTGAAAGTTTCAGTCCTGCACAGTGACCTCATTCCTTCAGTAAATATTGCTCTGGCCCTTCCCATCTCCCTGTCAGCACCTTTCCACCCTCACTTCTCGTCATTTTCTTTCCAGACAGCCAATGACCACATTGCTGCTCCTCCACCACAGTCTCACTCATCCCCACGCCCCTCCTGACTCTTCGCTCTGTTTCATAACTACCACTAAAAAATGGTCCATCATGGTCCCTGTCTCCCATACACTGCCGGTTCAACTATTAGAGATAGAAGTGCCAACCTCAGGAGTGCTTAAAAGTGACATATGGATGTCTGAGGTTGTTGCAATGGCTTGAGGGTACTACTGGCCATTTAGCAGACTGAAAAGTCCTATGCAGCAAATACTTGACCCACCTGAAATGCCAATATAGCATCACTGAGAAGCAGTTTATGTACTTTTCATGAGTGGGGAAGCTGAGGCTGAAAGGGATAGGACTTAACCAACATCACTTAATCAGCCAGAGACAAAACTACAGCTAGAATGTAGGCTTCTGTCTTCTCCCAGCCAGGCTCCTGGACCAGTAAAGTGACTGCCCAAACCAGAAACTCTCATCAAAGTGTCAGCCTCTGGAAGGGAGAGAGCATATTGTAACGAGGACTTTCAACAGGCCAGGGCCATGCTGGGGGCAGAGTCCTGCCGTGCTGCCAGGGTCAGAGTCCGGGCTTCCCCAACCACAGAGCCCTGGAAGAGAAGACCTTGCCTGCATCATACAGACCCTGGTGCCCCTGGAAGGCTACACTGCACACCACTGGCATCGACCTTTGGTGGGGGCACCTGTGTTGCTATGGTAACAGGCACCCACCTTGCACCTCCATCCCCACAATTCTGGCCTGACCACCTGTCCTCAGACTCTCCGTGCCCATCTTCCTCTGGCTCCCAGGGGGACTCTTCCAGTCTTCCTTTCTTCTGTCTGCGGCTGTGCCTGAGGACTCAGTGTCCTCATTAGCCAACTCTCCCGAAGTGCTGGGAGCATCTGTCTTCCAGCCTCCTGGTACTCAGTGTATATAACCAGAGCCTTATTCCCAGGCATGACTGGGTCCCCAGAAGCCCCCACCACCACCACTACATCCACATCTCAGACCCTGCTTTCCCAGGTTTTGCCAGATTTGAGTTAATTTGATTCAGCCCACGTGTACTCAATGGCTCACTCCCGAGGTAGGATCTGTTGACTCCAACATGGTTTCTGTCTACTTGTCTGTCCCCAGGGAGCTTAAATTCAGTAGCAAAGAAAAGAAGGATCAATTCTGAAGAGATGAAGCCCATAGTGATGATGTCAGATGCTCTAGAGGATTTTTCTTTTTCAAACTGTGTTGTTCTATAGCAGATTGTAAAGTAAATTTAGGGGGTCGTGACTAGCATTTGGGTATAAAATACATATAATTCATTAGAAAAGAATAGAAAGAAACTATTATAGCTGTAGTAAGATAAAATTTGCTTTGTGAAACTGGATTCAGCCATGTGACGGATATGTGTGTGTGTGCTGGACTATGATATGAAATGGATGTGCTGCTGAAGTTCAAGGGCAATAATTGAGTGTGGAGACCTGTGTTTCAAGAAATGGGAAGACATAAAGGAGGTGTTTAGAGGGAAAAGGAAGAGATTAGTACCCTGGGTACTGGGGAAGCCTCCAGGAGGGGTGGCATTAGAGCTGGGGGTTAAAAGAGAGGTGGGAGTTTGTCAGTGAGTATTGGGTGAGAGTCTCGAGGGGTGGTGTGTGCCAGGCCTGCTGGTGCAAATATCACCAGCCACGTGGAGAGGTAGTGAAGGGCCAGGCAAGTTCTGCTGGGGCCTGAGGGTCAAGAGCCTTGATTAGCACACCTGGAAAGTTGGGACTTTATTCTCCAGAGCGGTAAAAAGCTGTTGATGGCCTTTATTGGGCTTCCTAGGTAGCTCAGTGGTAAAGAATCTGCTTGCCAGTTCAGGAAATGTAGGAGATATGGGTTCGACCCCTGGATTGGGAAGATCCCCTGGAGAAGGAAATGGCAACCCATTCCAGTATTCTTGCCTGGAGAATCCCCATGGTCTGAGGAGCCTGGTGGGCTACAGTCCATGGGGTCTCAAAGAGTCAACATGACTGAGCATGCACGCACCAGCAGCAGCAGATGGCTTTTATTTAGATGCCAACATGAAATAGGGATAAAGGACAGAGGGGCGAGGGAGACAAGTGATGAGGCAGGAGGCAGGAGAGGAGGCTGCTGCACCAGTCCAGGTGAGATGACCAGAGAAGAGGTGGGTAGGGGGGACAGGAGAGGAGTGGACTCTGGTTGGGGGCAGAAATAAAGGAGGAGACAGAATTCCATAGAGCTTGGTACCCCAAGGACATTGATGTAAAGGACCAGAAAGGTCTCAGATCTGCAGCCTCTCTAGCCTGACCCCTCCCATCCTCAAGCCCACCCATGGTCAGTACCACCCAAGATACCATACTTGGGAGATGAGTGTTCTCAGTTCAGGGGTAGGAATTGATGCCTCGAACTGTGGTCCTGGAGAAGATTCCTGAGAGTCCCTTGGACAGCAAGGAAATTAAACCAGTCAATCTTAAGGGAAATCAACCCTGAATATTCGTTGGAAAGACTGATGCTGAAGCTGAAACTCCAGTATTTTGGTCATCTGATGTGAACAGGCGACGCATTGGAAAAGTCCCTGATGCTGGGAAAGATTGAGGGAAGAAGAAGAAGGCATCAGAGGATAAGATGGCTGGATGGCATCACTGAAGCAATGGATATGAACTTGGGCAAACTTCAGGAGATGGTGAGGGACAGGGAGGCCGGGCGTGCTGCAGTCCATGGGGTCGCAGAGAATCAGACATGACTGGGCAGCTGAACAACAACAAAATCCTCAGGGAGCCCCACACTGATCTGAGACACCAGACTCATGCACCTGAACAACTCAGGTCCAGGTCATATGCAAGAACTTAAGTGTGGGGCTCACACTGTCAGGACTGAGGAGCATGGAGGTATTGGGAGACTCAAGAGAAAGAGACTCTTTAGTTGGAAGCAATCAAAAAGGCCTTCCTGGAGGAAGGAGCTTAGCACTGAACTTTTGGAAGCCTGGATAACATCTAAGAACACATCCATAGAAGATAAATTTTTCTGCCTTTTGGACTCTAGCCAGAATCAGAGTCTGTCTCATCTCACCCAGGCCTGTTGAGAGTGAGTCTAAACCCCTTCAGGGAGGGACTGTTCATTTAATAAAAGCACCCATCCTCCCTTAATGCCTTTACATTGTCTTCACCCTACTCTTCCATAGTTCAGCGACATCACTGAGCCTATGCATCACATTCTCTTCACATGCAACTTTTCTGTGTATAACAAACCTGTAGGGGGAGAGACCCCACTGGGGCTGGGTGCCACGGTGAGGGGCAAGGAGCTGGTGTCCTTGCCCTGGGTCAGAGTCGGTGTCAGACCAACGCTGGCCTAACTGACTCACACCCCGGCCGGGGACCTTGCTGTGGGCCAGTAACAACCCCAAATTTGAAAAACCTATGAGTTCAAAATAAAAAACAATTAGGCTAATAGAATCTCTGCCATTGTTTCTTCTCTTCGGCAAGTATGCCTTCATAATTTCATTGCTTTTAACTCACTGTTAGCTCAGCGGAAGTGGGTTTTTAAGTAACTTAATTATTTCAGAATTCATTGCTTCCAAAAACAATCTAAGGTTCCCCCCTCCAGCTCTGTGACTCTGTGCTCTGTGAACCATTTATTTTAATTAGCTTTGTATTGTGATTCAAACGTAAGCACAAAAGAAAAATCCACAGACAAATGCCCATTAGCCAGAGAGCAGAACCCTGGTACAAATTACCACTAACCAATGAGTGGTTTAGAGTTTCTGAGTAAGCGGGGGAGGTAAGGTACAGAAAACAGCAAAATGCGGAGCAGAGGCCGCAGAGGGCTTTGGAGTTATCAGATATGAGAGGTTCCTCCTGGCTGGAGGGGACAGTGGGTTACCCAGAGAGGGTGACTTGGGAGCTGGATCTTGACAGTCAAGCTAGGATTTAGAGAAAATAGGAGCATTCTTTGAACTTTGTACGTCCCCCTTCAATAAACTTCTCCCTTCTCTATATCAGACACAGCTGTTCTGAAATGTCTTTTTTGCACATCACACTCCAACTTGAACACAGAGATGAGTTCTCAAGCGTTTAGAGATCACATGGTGGCCTCCCAGGCAGCCGCAGCTCAGGGTCAGCTGCACAGTCTGGTTGCCCCACGTTGCCGTGGTTCCTGTGCCACTGCCCAGTGGCTTAGTGGTTAGGAACAGAAGCCCTGACCCGGACCTTCTGGGTTGGAATCTTCTTATCTCTGTCTCCTTGGCAAGCTGCTTGATTGCCTTGTGCCTCATTTTTCTCATCTGTAAAATGGGTTAATCTTAGTATTTCCTCCATTGGGTTGCTGTGAGGATTGAATGGGCAAGTGTAAATGAAGCAGTTAGAAGAGGAGCTGGCACGGGGCTGACACCTGTTGTGTAAATAGTGACTGGGCTGCACATGGAAGAGCTGGTGCTGGTGGGAAAAGTATGGATCTCAGGAGCATAAAATGACTGTGACAAGTTTGGAAACTACTCATCGTGCTAAAAGTAGTGACTCTTCAGCCACATCCCAGGGCTCACAATGGCGTTCAATTTTTTTTTTTTTTAATGTTTATTTACTGTGCCGGGTCTTAGTTGCAGCACACAGGATCTTCAGTCTTCACTGAGGCATGTGGGATCTCGAGTAGTGGCATGCAGAATTTTTAGTTGTGGTGTGCAAATTCTTAGTTTCAGCATGTGGGCTCTAGTTCTCCGCCCAGAATCAAACCTGGGCCCACTGCATTGAGAGCGTGGAGGCTTAGTCCTTGGACCACCGGGGAAGTCCCTGGGGTTCAGTTTTGAACAAAATTAAAGGAAATGTACAAGTTGCTAGTCAAAGATTGTATCAGAAATGGGTTTTAATCATGACTTTTAGCTACCCTGGGTGGTAAGCCTTCTATGCACTTTTCACATTAATGACTGTCATGTGAATGTCAGGCGTGTTGTGTTTGCAGGTCTAGAGAGACTGAAACTTAGGGACCTTAACCTGTGGGTACCAGGGAGCCAGAGAGAGTTCTTGAGGAGAGAAGTGACCCCCACCCCTGCTTGGTGCTTGGCATCTTTTGCAGGGAATGCCTACCGAGAGTGCTTGGGGAACGGGACATGGGCCTCGCGGATCAACTACTCACACTGTGAACCCATTTTGGATGATAAGGTGAGTGTCCCCACCTGCCCCACCCTCGGTCCTTTTATAAGTAGTAGGACTCAGACTGAGCACAGAGGATTCCAAGGGGGGCAGAACCAGTCCTTGCGGCAACCACCCACCCTTTTTGCACCTCTTGTCCCTGCCCTTATGTCCTGTCCTGTGCTCTGTGACACTGTGGTGCAGTAGAGAAGGGGACATAGGGCCCCCCTTCAGGAGAGTTCGGCTGGTGAGGGACACAAGCAAGGTGGCATGCCACACAAGCAGGGAATGACTGTGTGGCCTGTGTCCCCACATCTGACGGGCTGTGTGACTCCCTTCCTCTGGGCCTGTTTCCTGTCTGGCATTCTGACTCTGTGACTCCATGTGGAAACAGGCGCAGTGCTCAGAGGGCTATTCCCTGCAGGAAGCTGGGTCCCCTTCAGACTTCACCCTCCCCTTGCTCTGGAACTGGATTCCGTACTGTCTGTGGTGCCAACCTCCTCCCCTTTGAAGCTGCTTCTCACTCCTGACTCCGAATGATACATCCCACCTCCATCTTCCTCCTCATTCACCCACTACAGCCCCCAGGGAGGCTGTAGCTTTTCCCCAAAAGAATTCCAAGCTCAGAGAAAAAACATTTGTCTACCCTGAGAAAGTGATTCTACCAAATGTGAGCCAAAGGAGGTCTATAGTGAGGCCACGAGAGAGGCAAGCAGGACGGTCATAAAGGAGGGCAAGTGGTCCCCTCCAGCCCTCCGCCGTCACTGTCCATCTCACAGTGCTTGAGATGTGAACACTGGTAAACCAAAGTGAGGGTGGGGTGTCGGGACAGTCTGCCCTGACAGGAAGGACATCTTAATAATTTCTCTGTTTAGAATTGCCAGCGAGTGGTGATAAAGCAGACTGACTTTTATTTGGCCTTGATACCGTTCTTAAAATCTCTACAGACAAGACACCCCCTCGCAGCTGTACCCAGAGCAGAGTGGTCCCAAGGGACCCCCCAGACCTGCCATATATAGTTCACTGCTTCAGAGACAGGAGGGCAGGCTGGCTTCATTACACAGATGTCAAAACCAAGTCCCAGAGGTGGAGGTCAGTGCACTCTGAAGCACATCCCACTAGGGTGTGAGCTGAGACAAAACACAGGTGTAGCTACTTCCATTCCAGAATTAAAAATAAAATAGAAAGGATGGAGTGGGGAGGGAGGTGGGAGTGGGCTTCAGGATGGGGGGACACATGTACACCCGTGGCTGATTCATGTCGATATATGGCAAAAACCACCACAATATTGTAAAGTAATTAGCCTCCAATTAAAATAAATTAATTATAAAAATAAAAGAGTCTATATCCCCACAACTCTGGCCTAGCTCAGGATACATGGTGTTCAGATCTGCCCCAAAGTGCATGTCGGGACTCCTGACCACAGCTGTTTATACCAAGAACCACGCAGGGCCGACAGGAGAGAGCTGTGGGAGTCAGGTGTGCTGGTGACGGCTGGAGCCTCTTCTGCCCCCGAGGTCAGGACACACTGGGTGGCCATCGCTAGAGCAGCCGCGTGCCCCAGGCCTCCAGCTGCCTGTGTGTCTGTCTGTCTGTCCAGCAGAGGAAGTATGACCTGCACTACCGAATCGCACTCATTGTCAACTACTATGTCGGGACTCCTGACCACAGCTGTTTATACCAAGAACCACGCAGGGCCGACAGGAGAGAGCTGTGGGAGTCAGGTGTGCTGGTGACGGCTGGAGCCTCTTCTGCCCCCGAGGTCAGGACACACTGGGTGGCCATCGCTAGAGCAGCCGCGTGCCCCAGGCCTCCAGCTGCCTGTGTGTCTGTCTGTCTGTCCAGCAGAGGAAGTATGACCTGCACTACCGAATCGCACTCATCGTCAACTACCTGGGCCACTGCGTGTCCGTGGCAGCCCTCGTGGGTGCCTTCCTGCTTTTCCTGGCCCTCCGGTGAGCCCACCCCACCCCTGCTTTTTCTCCGCCCTCCCCGCCATGGCATCCCCTTCACCCATCCCAGACATTCTCACCTCCACTCCGGCGACCCTGGGGCCAGTGGACAAAAGGGGCTTGGGGATGCACCAGAGCACTGCCCGCTAGCAGGCATGCAGAATGCAAAAGGGCTGCTGGAAGACTACCCTGCCTTCATCCCAGGCTAAGTCTCTCCTCACCTCGGGTCAGAGGGAGGGGCACAGGCCCAGCTGACCCCTGTCCCCTGCCCCCGCTGAACTCTGAGCCCAGGTGCAGCCTGTCCCGGCTGACAGCTGTCCTGGGTCTCGCACAGGAGCATTCGCTGTCTGCGGAACGTGATTCACTGGAATCTCATCACCACCTTTATCCTGCGGAATGTCATGTGGTTCCTGCTGCAGCTCATCGACCACAAAGTGCACGAGAGCAATGAGGTCGTGGGTGGAGGTTTGGGGATGGGCTGGGGGGCTCTGGGGGCTCCCACCTCTCTCACCTCATCTTCACATGCGGACCTGAACCTGAGCTCACCTCTACCACATCATTGTCCCTCCAGAGCCAGGGATGGGGGAATGGGGCTCCAGATGGGGTCTTGAGAGCAGCTCAGACCAGACACCAGACTTTGGTTTATCCTGTTCCACTCCCCGTCTTGTGCATTCAGCACCTTTTGAAGGTCCCTTAGAGGAAAAGGGGCTGAAATTAACCTCTGTTGAGCTTTAGTTCACTTGATTCCAATCAGAGAGTTGTAGGAATTTTCCTACATGGAATTTTCCAGACATGGAAACCGAGGCTCAGAGAGGTTAGATGACGTTGTTATGATGCCTCTGCAACTGGGCCATCAGGACACTGAGCAGAACAGCACATTAGCTGCCCACCCTGTATTTGTGTCAACCGCTGTTACACGGCGTCCAGGTTGTGAAACCAGAGCCATGCACAGAGCTCTTTGGTCCACTATTAGACACTGCTCAACACATTGTCTCTGGATGACTAGTCCTGAGCACACACCCAGCCTGGTCTGCCTTTGGACTTGGCCCCTTGTCGAGCCTTGCATCAATGGAATTCAATCAGTGTGGGGTGTCATGCAGCCCACTGTTGGCTTGTATTGACAAGGCAATGTTAACCTGGCAAGGGGGGGAAGCAGGGTTTGGAGGAGGGGATCTTTGGAGTCCCTCCTCAGCAGGGCTTTCTTAGGATAGGGAAGACAGACGGCCACATGGAGCCCAAAATCGGGGCTGGGATCATGGGGGGAAGCCACAGAGGCTGAGATCCGCTCAGCTGATGCTCTGACAGCCGAGGCTATTAGAGCCTGACAGAGAGGGGCTGAGCCATCCACAGTCCACTTCCCATGACAGGGCTCCTCTTGCCACTGCCCACGTTCTCAGCTCCGAGGGTGCCCTGGGGACAAATCCCCAGGAAAGATGGCCAGGTAGGGTCAACTGAGAAGAGGTCTGGCCTGAAGCCAGACCTGGCCGAGGCGCATGGTGGCTCTGGGCAGGCTTGTCCTCTGAGGGAGTGGTAGTAGCCCTGCTCAGAGGAACAAGGACAAATTCCCCTCGACTGAGGAGGCACATGGCAACAGCATTCATTTCATGGTGCCTGCCTTTGCCACCTCCATCTCCTGGAACCAGCCTGTGAGATGGCACTGTCTTTTTCTCTACAATGCAGTGAGGTTCAGAGAGGTATGGCCTCTTGCTAGAGGCCCCAGCATTAGCGAGTCTCCCTCCAGAGACAGCTGCTGCTGCTGCTGCTGCTAAGTCACTTCAGTCGTGTCCAACTCTATGCGACCCCATAGACGGCAGCCCACCAGGCTCCTCCTACAAGGCTCTCCCTCCTGGGATTCTCCAGGCAAGAACACTGGAGTGGGTTGCCATTTCCTTTTCCAATCCAGAGACAGCTATGATCATGCTAAGCCCAGAATTTCCTAAATCCAGGAATCTGGAAGGATCACATCCAGAGCTGTGGCTTACCTTCACAGACCCTGTACTATTTCAATAGCAGTTTTCTTTTAATTTTTTTCTGCACGAAATTTCATAGTCCATCCCTAAATGGAAACCAGGCTGATTTTCTGTGAACTGAAAGTGATCCTCGAAAAAATAGGCTTCCCAGGTGGCTCAGTGGTAAAGAATCCACCTGCTGAGGCAGGAGACATGGGTTCAGTCAATCCCTGGGTCAGGAAGATCCCCCAGAGGAGGAAATGACAACCTACTCCAGTATCCTTGCTGGCAAAATCCCATGCACAAAGGAGCCTGGTAGGCTCCAGGCTATGGGGTCACAGAGAGTTGTACATTACTGGGCCACTGAGCCCAACACACAAGCTGGAGAAAATGACAATGATACACAGCAGTGCTGCTCAGTTCTAGCCTCTCCCTGCAGAAAGCTCACAGCCAGACTCCCACTTTCTTCTATGAAAAAGGAGATTAGAAATCACCAGGGAGAAGTCAGACACCCTGGTTCCAGGGGAGCCTGGCCCCTTGATCTGAAAAACTGAAGGAGAAATGATGAAGGATGAAGTTTCCCCAAATGAGATTCGAGAGTGTTTAATTCCGTGTCCATGACCTAATGTAAATGACTCCCCTCTGTCAGCACCCGAGCTGTGCACTGGGGGCCTTGGCTCCAGGCGCCTGCTGATACCACCTGCCCGTGCAGGTCTGGTGCCGCTGCATCACCACCATCTTCAACTACTTCGTGGTGACAAACTTCTTCTGGATGTTCGTAGAGGGCTGCTACCTGCACACGGCCATCGTCATGACCTACTCCACCGAGCGCCTGCGCAAGTGGCTCTTCCTCTTCATTGGATGGTGTGAGGCTCCTGGGGGGCCTGCAGGGTCTAGTGGGGAGAGAATTCTGCTGACAGAGTCACCTCCTTTCATCTTGGGTCCAAGGACGGGACACATTGCTGTCTACTATCCCCAGGACAGTCTGAGGAGGCAGGCACTCTCCTCTAGATGAGGGAGAAGTAAATAGTCCCTCCAAGAGGACAGTCCACAAATGGTCCTCCTCTTCTTGCTTGGAATGGCTGATCCAAAGACCTTTGTCTCTCACCTCAAAAGAGAAGCTGGCCAGCTCCACTTCTCTATCAAAATATCTCAGAAAATCACACTGTCCCCTCGTCTCTCTGACCTGCTTGGAGGGGATAGCTGAGAGTGGGGGAGGGATGGGGCAGGGGTTAGGAACAGAGCCCCCCAAGGTCCTAGATGGCCTGCAGTTGAATGATTGGAAATGGCCTAGCCCTGTGTGGTCCCCTGACTCTGCTCTACAAGAGGGTGTCCTGACCATCTCTCTGCCCACTGCATCTGTATCTGTCCTTCTTTCAGGCATGCCCTGCCCCATCGTCATTGCCTGGGCCATTGGCAAGCTCTACTACGAGAATGAACAGTAAGTAGGACAGGCCAGCCGTGAGCAGGTAGGAACTGCAGCTATGCCAGGACAGATTCACTTTTCCATTGTTTTAAAATTGAAAAACTTTCCCCGGCACCCAGAGGTACTCATGTGATAGGTGTCGAGTCAACTTTGTGGAACTGAGGTAGGAATCATGGTTCCTTTAGGCATCCAGTGCATGACCCCCTTGGCCTTTGGTAAGCCCTCCTCCTGGAGCTGGGTGTGATGAGCCTGGCCTGGGCCATGAGGAGGAGGCCAAGGACTCCCAGGTTTCAGGCCAGAGCACATCCAAGATTGTGGCATTGAGCCACTCACAGATGCCCCGGTCAGGCCAGTGGACACTTGTTTCACTCTGCATCCCAGTCTCTGCCTAGGGTTCCGTGTTCCACACCAGGGCCCTCTGCACCGGAGACTTTGAAATAGCCTCAGCACAGATGGCAGCAACAGGTCAGCCAAAGAATGGTGGAGGAGTTGGGAGCCACTAGCTGAGAGAAGAGAGGACAAGGAACGTCAGTCTCTATGTTCAGATCTTCTAGCAGTCTCCAAGGCTGGAGAGAGAACAGATGAGATTTAGGGGTGGGGAAAGGAATGGGGTAGGTTCCAGGCTCCTAGCAATAAAAGCTGCCCCAGAGTGAGAGGGCTGCCTTGAGAGGTAGTGAGCTTCCCATCGTGGGAGCATTTAAGCAAAGAAAAAAATCCCTGTGCTAGGAGGGCAGCAGTGAGCGCACACCCCTAGGCAGTGTGCACTGGTGGCCTCCAGGGTGTGGCAGACGTAGAACATTCTGAAGTCTGCGGGGCCCTTTCTGAGGTCCACTAAGAGTTGCTGCAGCCGAACTGGGTCCTGGGCTAACCCTGCCCAGACCCTGAAGCTTCTCCATTCCTGGCATCCCCAGGGAATAACCAACCAGCATAGAAGCAGGCTTCCTCCCCTGAGTGAATGAGGCTGGGGATCCACTGGGAGAAGGCTCCCGCTTCCACACCTGCGGCTTTGTGTGGCTAAGTGCCTGGCCCAGGAGTGGCGTGTTCCAAGCAATGCGGGAACAGGTGGTACAGGCAGCTGGGCTTTGGGCCAGCAAGGGGGAACCCAGCTCTGCACTCATGAGTCTCTTTCGGGTCTAGCCCTGGGCCCAGCAGTCTGGGATGGGGGTGGGGGAGTGAGGGGAAGGAGACCCAGACCCTCCCTCAGTCTACCTGAGGAGACCAGACCCTCCACATAGGACAAAAGGCAGCTCAGGAGTGAGCCAAGGAGGTCAGTGGGTCTGGAACTGTCCATCCAGGCTTTAGGGGGAGGAGCAGCCATGGAGATAGGGTCTCAGAAAGGGTCAAGGCAGAGGACCCTGGCTCCAAGGCTGCAGTGGTCCCAGGCTCTGGTTCAGCAGGCCACTTACAGCCACCCCCTCTTTGCAGGTGCTGGTTTGGCAAGGAGCCCGGAGACCTGGTGGACTACATCTACCAGGGCCCCATCATCCTTGTGCTCCTGGTAGGTCCTCAGTGGGAACTGGGACGGGGCTGGGCTCCCGGAGGACTGCAGAGGACACACCACAGAGATGCTGGGGAAGGACGTGGCGTGAAGCAGCCCCTCCTCCCGCCCCCCTACACCTGTCTCTTATACACATCTGGAGATTTTCCAACACTCTGATGCAGCCCTCTTCCCCTCTCTGGCCCTTGGGTTCTTTCTCTGGGCAGAGAGTGGGTCTGACTGGCAGATTTCTAGTGCCTCTGACATCTGACATCCCCTTGCCAGGTTCAGTGTTGAGACAGCCAGGCGGGGGAAGAGAGGGCAACTGGTGACAAGAGAAGGGTCTGCAGGATTCGATTCAGTCTACACCTACCTCTCCCTCCCCCCTGCATAGACCTCCCCAGGGCTCAGCCCACCGCCCCCAGCCTGCAGCAGTGGGACCAAACGAAGCAGAGCATAATGAGCAATTGTTTCTTACCCAGTTCCCCGCCCTTTGCCAAAAGTATTCACATCTAAGATATAATTGCTGCCATGTCTCTAAACCACAGTGAGCTTTAATTAAGGTAGAGTTTAAGTAGAGGCTGCATTCTGCAAAAAAATGAACCCATTATATATCATACACTTAAAAAAAAAGAAACATACAAAAGAGCCCCATAAGAAATTGGCATTTACGTAAGACTTATTTCAGGCTTGGTAATTTCAGGCTCCTGTATGTACCAGCTTCCTTAAAGGGCCACTCACTCCCCGTGGGAAGCTTGAGAGGAAAGATCATGCCTCTCTTGGACACAGCAGGTGCCTAATGGGGGTTTCTTTGGTCTGCCTTAGAGACAATGACTGTTTATCTCTTTTTATCTCCTTACTCGCCACCCTTTTGTAACTTCTTCCAGGATTCATTTGACCCCTTCTTTGGAGTGTCCTTGATATATATGACTAAGAAGGTTTTTTACCCACTGCCTGAAACTCTACCATCAGGGCTCCATTCATTTCAGAAATGGAAGCCATTCATTGTCAGCAGTCAGGTGGGGAGATCATTGTCCTTGGATTCCCAGCTGCAGTGAGTCACTGATACCCACCCCCTCCACAGTGTGAATGGAAACCCCATGAAACCCATCCCTTCCCCACCAGCAGCTGAGAGCTCATTCTGGAGGGAGAAGGCTTCTGATGAGCCTGAGAACCAGCCAAAGAAGGCTGACCTGGGTGGGGTGCGAGCCCCCTCTGCAAAAATGCTGGACAGCAGTGAGGAAATGCACAGAGAAGGGGGACATGCTTGAAAGGCCCAATGTGTGTGTGTGTGTTAGTCACTCACTCATGTCAGACTCTTTGCCACCCCATGGACTGTGGCCTGCCAGGCTCCTCTGCCCGTGGAATTCTCCAAGCAAGAACACTGGGATGGGTTGCTGCACTCCTCTCTAGGGGAATCTTCCTGACCCAGGGAAAGAATCCGGGTCTCCTGCATTAGCAGGCAGATTCTTTACCTTCTGAGCCACCAGGGAAGACAGGAAGGCCCAATGCAAGACCCGATTCCGGCCTCCTGTCCATGCCTCCTTCTTTGGTTCCACCCTCACCGAGGGGCCTGTGCTTGTCCTTCCCCGTGGACCCAGTCCACACTCTGCTCTGTGCATGGACAGGGCTTCCAGGTTCTAATTTCAACCCTTCCAGAAACTCTACCTTCATTCCCGGTCCTCACATCCTTGAAGCCTGGAGGTAAGGATAATGCTCCCATTTCACAGATGAAGAGCCTGAAAGATGAAATGACCATACAGGATTACCATTCACAGCTGAACTGAGACCTAAGGGGCGGGTCACCCACCACGTCTCGTTGTCCTTTACCTTGAATGTGAGCTCGGTGCCCCTGCCGCTGCTGCTCTCCCCTGGCCTTTCACAACTGTCTGAGAGACCCGTGCTCGTTTCTGGGTTCTGGGAAGGGAGTCGGCTTGGTTGGGCTTGCGGGAGGCTGTTGTCACTGTAGTCGGCGTGGGAAAAGCACAAGCTCAGTGCTCTCCATGAGTATTTGAATGTGAGCGGACCTTCCCAGACAGGCTCGGTGGCAATCCCTGCTAGACCGGCAAGGAAGCAGAAGCTCAGAAAGGTTAATTAAGCAATTTGCCCGAGGCCATGCAGATTCTAGTTGGAATAGCTGAAATTAGAGCCAGGTGTGTTCGTGTGGGAGGTGGTCCCTGGAAGTAGGATGAGACTGAAAGCAGAAGAAAAGGAAGGAAACCAGCGGAGGTGAAGTGATGAGCAGGCTTCCCCGGGGCAACAAGCAGAAGAGTCTCAGAACTGACCCTCGGTTGCGAAGCCAGGCTACTTACCCACATGCTTCATGTCCCATCAGTGGAGGGTGCCCTGGGGACCTGGAATCCCCACATTTCCAGGCCCCTCTCTGTTTCTGGCTGAGCTAGCTCCCCTGGCACCAGAGAAAGCCCCAGCCTGGAAACTGCCCTCTGCAGCTATAGGTGAATGGTGGATGGCACGTGAGGTCTGTCTGGCAAAAGACTCGGCTCTTTGTTCCATGGATGGTGTCTTCCCCAGCAGCATCTCAGCTTCCCCTGTCCCAAATGCAGGTTCCAGGGCCCTCATCTGCCACTGGAAATCTCTGGGGTAGGTCCAGGATTTGTATTTGGAATAAGCACCTTTGATGTGCATACTCTAGTTGAAGAACTGTGGTGTGTCCAGCGGCCTTGTGGTCAGGGATGTGAGTCGTCTGGGCTTTCTTCATGGCCCAGACAGGGCCCTGCATGTAGCTGGATTCAGGACCTGGCCTCTGAGATGCTATAGATCCAGGCAAGACTAGCAGGCTGGCTATGTTGCTTGAGCCAGTGAATGTGCATGACAAGAAGCTGAGACTGGGAGAGGTGTGAAGAGGGAGCAGGGATGTGATGGCAGCACCCCAGTACCCGGAGCTGGAGGGATGCAGAGGACACCCCAAGGGCTGGGGCTTCCTCTCCAGGCCTGGGTTTAAAGGACAGGAGGAATCATGTCTGAAGCCAAGAAGGAAGAGATGTCAGGCCTCCTCCCTTCCTGCCTGACTGCACATGCGCAGACAATGAATGTTTGGGAAGTGGAGTGGGTGGGGGGCGGTTGTCAGCGCCTCCCTGGGGAAGGGAGGAAGGTGCCTGCAGTTCAATGAGGTGGAGGTGTAAATGGGGAGGCTGGGAGCCAAGCTCAAAAGGAAAGAGTGACTTTGGGGCTGCACAGACCAGGCTGAAATGGGGTGGGAACAGCGTTACCAACTCCTGCCTGGCATGAGGAGAGGGGATAAGGCCTTGTCTCTCAGACCCTCCACACCAGCCCCTGTCCTGCTCTTGCCTCACAGAAGGGGCCCTGAAACTCAAAGGCGCTCAGCAACTGCTTATTGGGTAGATGGGTGGGTGGGTAAGTGGTTAGTGAATCTGTGTATGTTATCTGTTAAGTGAGTGAGAGGGTAGATAAATTGATAAATAGAATGTTGAATAGATATTTAGATGGATGGATGGGTGGTTGGATGGATGGGTAGATGAATGTCACACTTTAAATAAGTGGGTAGGTGGGTAGAGAAGTTAATAAATGGATGATCAAGTAATATTTGGATGGATGGATAAAAGTGAGTGGATAATTGAACTGGTTAAGGGGTTTATGGACAAATATTGAATAAGGTTTAAAATGCAGGGAAATATGGAAGAAATGAGAATATATTTTGATTCCAGTAACTCTCTATTCTCAGAAAAGTTAGGAAGAATCAGAAGAGGTCAAGTGTTTTGTATCACTTGTATGAGAAAATTAGGATCTACCTATGTGTCAAAGTGACCTCATGATCCAGGAGAATATACCAGAAACCCAGGAGCTAGAGCTTAGATGAGCCTCAAGAGGAAGCAAGGTGAATTAGGCCATGGCAGCCCTGGCTGAAAGCTTGCACCACCCCTCGCCCTGGGTTCACCAGGCTGTGCCACTGCAGTTCAAGAGCAGCCGGCTGTGACTGAGAAGGGACCCCCACCCCAGGCCCCTGGAGCATCCTCCAGCTTAGGGGTAGTCCAGAGGCCACAGGGATGTCTGTGTCCCCAAACTCCTGTCTGGGGTCCAGAACTTAGGAGACTTCAGAAATGACAGAGTCTCAGGCCTGGGACAGGAGGGGTGTGTATGTGAGTGCACATATCCTCAGACATGTGTACACACATGACCCAGCAGACACCCCTGGGCTAAAATGTCTCACCCTGTTTCCTGGGAGAGATTCCTGGGGTGTCAGGCCTACAGTGCTCACTTTCTTGTCTACTTGTACTTGGAGATGGATGAAGAGGCACACAGTCATGTCCGTGTCCCCAGATACACACTCACATGTGAGCACACTCCCAGGCAAACATCCCAGCACAGAGCGCAGACCCACATGGAATGTTGAGAGGGCAGCACACAGACACACAGACGAGCCGACACTTGCATACCCACAGAGACCACACACAGCCTGAAGCTGCCCAGGGAGGCCACATGGGCAGGTCCTGGGGAGAGGCTGGGTGTGGCAGGCTCCGAAGCTAAGAGAAGGCTCATAATGAAGATAAATGAGGCCCTTCTAGGAGCCTCAGAGTCAGCCCAGGAGCCTGTTCATCCCCATGGCCTCAGAGGTGTCTGAATGTTTTAGCGTTTTCCTCTAAATAATGAATGGTGAGAGATTAATCACTCCTCCCAGCAACTGAGCTGTTAATTGCTCCGTCTGGCCGGATCTGCTCCACCAGGGCAGGGCCAGCCTCTGTCCAAGGACCTCCAGGAGCCCCTCAGTTGGCACGCAGGGGCCCTGCAGCAGGGGACTGTGGGCGGAGGGCCAAGCAGGGCCCTGGGTTCCTTTGGCATCCCTGGGGAGGGCAAGGATTTGGGGACTCTGAGGAGTTGTGCCTTAGGAAGGAGTGAACTTTGTTCACTCCCTCCAAGTCTGTGTTTCCTCCCTCGGGGTGGAGAAGCAGGCTTTGGAACCCTCAGGTGACAGGGAGCTGAGCAAATGGGGTACCTGCCTGCCCTTAGAAGGAAGGAGCAGAGGTCTTGGGACCCCACGCAGGTGCCGGGGTAACAGGTGGAACTGGAGTGTGCATGGGACATGGATTTTCAGGGGGCTGCAGGGGAGAAGGCTGTCTCTCAGCTCATCCCCACCTCATAGCTCTTCCTTTTTCCCTCCCTGCCCCTCTCCCTCCAGATCAACTTTATATTTCTGTTCAACATTGTCAGGATCTTAATGACAAAGTTACGAGCATCCACCACATCAGAGACAATCCAGTACAGGTAAGTGATGGGTGCCTTGACCCTCAGCAGGGAAGGAATGAGGAGGCATCTGAGTTTCACCTGAGGGCCTCACTCAGGCTCCCAGAAGAAACACCAGCCAGTGAGGACCCACCTGCAGGGTGGGCTCAGATGGTTCTTGTCACCTTCTCCCCGTCCAATCCCCAGGAAGGCGGTGAAGGCCACTCTGGTTCTCCTGCCCCTTCTGGGCATCACCTACATGCTCTTCTTCGTCAACCCTGGGGAGAACGAGCTGTCGCAGATCGTGTTCATCTATTTCAACTCCTTCCTGCAGTCATTCCAGGTGGGTCGCATGGTGGGATGGGGCTGCAGTGAGCTTCCCTGACCTGGCATGCTCAGGCACCCCTGCCCTCATAGAGCACTTAAATGGGGCTGGTACCCGTGGGGTTCACTGCATACACACTGAAGTACAAGTGTGTGCACACCCAGGGTCAGGTGGGCCCACCCCCGACTGGATCAGGGTCACCCTTGCCTGCGCCTACTGCAGGCCCCAGCCCCTGCTCCGAGGCTATGGCTCACAGTGAACCCCAGTAAACCTGCTCCATGATGGGGGTGCCCACCCGGCTC
Source organism: Madoqua kirkii (assembly GCA_006408675.1). NCBI lineage: Eukaryota > Metazoa > Chordata > Mammalia > Artiodactyla > Bovidae > Madoqua > Madoqua kirkii. The sequence goes on along the minus strand of SJYC01130382.1, from coordinate 20,241 downwards.
TGATCCTCTGGGGGCCTGAGTCAGTGTTCCCCCAGCCACCCCATCCCTGCTCCAACCCCCACCCCCCTCAGGCAGAGCAGCTCCCGCAGCAGGCCACTGACCTCTCCCTCTTCCTTCCCAGGGTTTCTTTGTGTCTGTCTTCTACTGCTTCTTCAATGGCGAGGTATGACAGCCATCCCAGGGACGCCTGGGCTCTGAGGTCCTCAGACCCCACTCCAGGGCAAGTTGAGGGCAGTCCCTGACTCTGGAAAAGTGAGGGCCAGAGAAACCACTGAACTTTGGGGAGACAGGAATCCTGTCTCAGGGACTCCAACCAGTTTAGAAGGTCAGCTCTGCAGGCAGAAACAATACACCAGCTCTCCACAATGCGCCCGGAAAGCTGGGTGGGCAGCCGCCCAGGCCGCAGGGGCTCATGGGAGAGGGAAGCCAGAACGTGGCTGAGGACAGGAGTGCATCCTGAGATGCGCTCAGGATGTGAGCTGTGCATCCAGGCTTTTATGGTCCAGGGAGCAGAAAGACACCAGCGCACCTTTCCATCTCCCTACTGCTTGAGGGACAACAGGCCTCCAGGTGGTTTCAGAGAGCCAGGCTCCAGTGAAACCTGGTGAGCTTTACAAAGCCCGGAATCCTAGCAGAGCAGACTTGCAGGAGAGGCTCATTCAGGCCTGTGGTGGGTGAGAACCCATCATGGTTGCTGGGGCAGAAAGCAGACACCTTCCCAGGGCTCGAGAGTTTTCACACACCCCAGAGGAATTCCAGTGATGTCCTGAGGCCCCTTCAGCTGCCCGTGCACAGGGTGATAGTGATAGTGGGGTCTGCATGCTGGGGTCTCTGTCAATTAAAGCAGACCCCAGGTAGGAGAGTCCACAGTGGAGACCAGGATGGGCTGCTAAAGGGCAGAGAGAAGGAGCCACTAAAGCAAGCAAACAGTGAATGCTTGCTGAGCATTTATTCTGTTTAGACACGTGGCAGGCCAGCATGTGGGGGACATGATCCATTTTGCAGAAAATTCTTCCACTGCAGTGCAGATGAGAATAGAGTGGCACCAGTGACAGTCAGGTCTTGAAATGAGTAGTGCTCCATCTCAGCTGCATGCTGGGGTAAGCAGGGCATACCTTGCAGGGGCATAGAGAAGATCAGGGCTATAGAGGACGTGAGAAGGACTCTGCTTTTGGAACCAGCCCATCCCTGGGTGTGAGGGTGGCAGTCAGGTGGGCCACCTCAGCCTCCCGTGACGGCCCAGCAAGAGGCAGAGGGCAGGGGAGAGGACTGGCTAGGACCTCAGGATTGTCCTCCCCCTCCCCTGCAGGTACGCTCAGCTGTGAGGAAGAGGTGGCACCGCTGGCAGGACCATCACTCCCTCCGAGTCCCCGTGGCCCAGGCCATGTCCATCCCCACATCACCCACGAGGATCAGCTTCCACAGCATCAAACAGACAGCTGCTGTATGACCTCTGAGTGCCCCCTTCTCACCCATCACTTGACCACCAGGACAGCATCCCCATTTTCCTCCAGCACCTTTCTCTGGGTTCTTCCAGCCATGCAGGCCCTGGTGGGGGCAGAGAGAAGGGAAGCACAAGGTAGGGGGGGTAGGTCTCAGGAACCAGGACTGGCAGGGCCCCAAGTCTCAGTGCGAGAGGGAGCCGAGCTGAGAAGTTCCCCCAGCCACCCCATCCCTGCTCCAACCCCCACCCCCCCCAGGCAGAGCGGCTCCCGCAGCAGGCCACTGACCTCTCCCTCTTCCTTCCCAGGGTTTCTTTGTGTCTGTCTTCTACTGCTTCTTCAATGGCGAGGTATGACAGCCATCCCAGGGACGCCTGGGCTCTGAGGTCTTCAGACCCCACTCCAGGGCAAGTTGAGGGCAGTCCCTGACTCTGGAAAAGGGAGGGCCAGAGAAACCACTGAACTTTGGGGAGACAGGAATCCTGTCTCAGGGACTCCAACCAGTTTAGAAGGTCAGCTCTGCAGGCAGAAACAATACACCAGCTCTCCACAATGCGCCCGGAAAGCTGGGTGGGCAGCCGCCCAGGCCGCAGGGGCTCATGGGAGAGGGAAGCCAGAACGTGGCTGAGGACAGGAGTGCATCCTGAGATGCGCTCAGGATGTGAGCTGTGCATCCAGGCTTTTATGGTCCAGGGAGCAGAAAGACACCAGCGCACCTTTCCATCTCCCTACTGCTTGAGGGACAACAGGCCTCCAGGTGGTTTCAGAGAGCCAGGCTCCAGTGAAACCTGGTGAGCTTTACAAAGCCCGGAATCCTAGCAGAGCAGACTTGCAGGAGAGGCTCATTCAGGCCTGTGGTGGGTGAGAACCCATCATGGTTGCTGGGGCAGAAAGCAGACACCTTCCCAGGGCTCGAGAGTTTTCACACACCCCAGAGGAATTCCAGTGATGTCCTGAGGCCCCTTCAGCTGCCCGTGCACAGGGTGATAGTGATAGTGGGGTCTGCATGCTGGGGTCTCTGTCAATTAAAGCAGACCCCAGGTAGGAGAGTCCACAGTGGAGACCAGGATGGGCTGCTAAAGGGCAGAGAGAAGGAGCCACTAAAGCAAGCAAACAGTGAATGCTTGCTGAGCATTTATTCTGTTTAGACACGTGGCAGGCCAGCATGTGGGGGACATGATCCATTTTGCAGAAAATTCTTCCACTGCAGTGCAGATGAGAATAGAGTGGCACCAGTGACAGTCAGGTCTTGAAATGAGTAGTGCTCCATCTCAGCTGCATGCTGGGGTAAGCAGGGCATACCTTGCAGGGGCATAGAGAAGATCAGGGCTATAGAGGACGTGAGAAGGACTCTGCTTTTGGAACCAGCCCATCCCTGGGTGTGAGGGTGGCAGTCAGGTGGGCCACCTCAGCCTCCCGTGACGGCCCAGCAAGAGGCAGAGGGCAGGGGAGAGGACTGGCTAGACCTCAGGATTGTCCTCCCCCTCCCCTGCAGGTACGCTCAGCTGTGAGGAAGAGGTGGCACCGCTGGCAGGACCATCACTCCCTCCGAGTCCCCGTGGCCCAGGCCATGTCCATCCCCACATCACCCACGAGGATCAGCTTCCACAGCATCAAACAGACAGCTGCTGTATGACCTCTGAGTGCCCCCTTCTCACCCATCACTTGACCACCAGGACAGCATCCCCATTTTCCTCCAGCACCTTTCTCTGGGTTCTTCCAGCCATGCAGGCCCTGGTGGGGGCAGAGAGAAGGGAAGCACAAGGTAGGGGGGGTAGGTCTCAGGAACCAGGACTGGCAGGGCCCCAAGTCTCAGTGCGAGAGGGAGCCGAGCTGAGAAGTCACAGGAACCCCCAGAGATGAGCAGGTCACAGATCTTCAGGCATTGCCCACATGAGCCTCTGGCTGGATCCTTACTGTCACCCTGTTATAAGACAAAGAACTGAGGCCCAGAGCCAGGAAGGGCTTTCATGACAGACCAGGGGCTCCTCTGCCCCTGCTCACAGCAGCTAAGGGTCTTCCCACCAGCAGCAGAGTGATGGCTGGCCCCTCCAAGCCTTCTGCCTCTGTGTTCAGTGGCGCCCCCTGCAGTTGGAGGGAGGCACAGCAGCTGAAGAGATGCCTTCCACTGGCTTCATCCCAGAACTCTCAACCTAGAGAAGCCTCACCTACCCCCAGCCCCTAACCCCATCCTCCTGCCCCTCAGGCTCTTAGAAGGATATGCTGCCTCCGTTACTGAGGGGCCTCTTATCCTGGTCCACAGATTCAGAGCCTGGGGGAGGGGCAGGTGAGGAGGAAGACGCTGTCTGGACAACACGTACTCTTAGACCAACCAGATGCGTAGTGCGGGACAAAACGGGGAGGAGAAGAAGCCTGGGGGGTGGGCTGGGAGAAGGAGTAAGGTAGAAAGAGCGGAAACCAAGGTTCGACTTTGGTGACCAGAGCTAATCCCCTCCTGAGGCTGGGCTTCAGTCTCCCCTTCAGAACATCTGTGCTATCTGAGAAATAAACCATGCCTTTGTGGAGACGCAGCCTCCCCTCAGGGGAAGGGGTGCTGTGGGCCAAGGGTGGTGGGCCGGGTCCACCCTCATTTGCAGAGACTCTCGCCCTGGCCTGGGGCCGGTTCCCCCTCTCCACCAATGCCAGCGGGTCTGTTCCTTATGTTCACCAGGCCAGTGTCTGCCCTTCCTGCTAATGCAAAGGCAGTTTAATTCAGCATGAAAGAGAGGCGCACCCCAGCAGGCTGTGGTCTGTTCCTGTTTCCAGTTCTGGAGTCTCAAGGGAGGTATAGAGTGGGCCCCTGCAGTCTCCATGGGTAATAACCGGGGCTGACTCCATCTTGGCCTCCATCTGCCCTTCCCCCCAGGAGAGGGTGGGAGTCAAAGGGCAGGGAGAGCCATCAGGCCGGGGTTTGAAGGAGCTTTTGCTCTTGGTATACCACCACCCCTCATTTTTTAAAAATTATATATCTCATCTTGCACATTTTTAAGTTGGCATCTAATATTTTTCACATAAATTTTAAAACTTGTGAAGAATGTAATTTCTGACATTTGGTAAATATTTACATTTTAAAAATAAAACTGCCACAATACTTTACATCATATAAAATCCAAACAGTGGTGATTTAACTCTCACCTATTTAAAAAAAAATGCAACCTGCTCTTCCTTAACAGCTGGAAATTTTAGGATGTTCCTTTTCTCTTGGAACTTGTACTTCCATCCCATTTCCCCTACAGAATTTCTCAGTAATGCAGCATTTTTTTATGGTTAAAAGTTTATTTCTTACCTTATCATACTTCTCTGCCACAAATATTTAGAAATTAGAATTGAAATAACTTCCTATGACAAAACATTCTAAGGGTTTTTTTTTAAAGTCTTCTGGATTGAGTTATTACAACTGATTTTTTGACATAAAATGTACAAGTGATTAAAACAATATAGATGTCTAAAATTTTTTATAAGTAATTGCTGAACCTAGAAAGGAAAATATTGAAAACACATCTTAGTAAACAAATAAGAAATTATTTGTGAATCTGTGGATGCATCAGGACCCAGCCTCTTTATTTGCTTCCGTGTTTATAGCTCTACATGCTGAGAAGCCTTTCACACAAATAAGTATAATAGATGTCACCCAATTCTCTGAACTCTTTTTGACATGCGTGCCAAAAATTGCACAGTGATTTATCATCAAAGGTGATCTGTCAACTGGTCACATGATTAAGTCCTCTGTAAATGAGACTGCGAAATTTCATTTTTCGAACAACTTCAGACTTGTCAAGGACTTTACTGTGTGGAGAATATGCTTTTTGGGTGGTCCCAGAGCACCAGAGCACCTGGACTTCCTCCGGTGCTGGGGCTGGGAGTGGTGGGGTTAAGCCCTGGGAGGTGCTCGAATGAGATGCAGGAAGGGGATGCTCTGCTTCACACCTGTGCAGCAGAGACAGGTGGGGGGCCCTGACTCCGAGGCGCAGAGCCCTTGCAGGTCTTGGAAAGTCTCCCTGCGCCCTCAGAGGTGTCACAACGGCTGCTTCCATTGACATCATCGTGGGCCCTTGTAGAGCAAGGAGCAGCAAATGACTCAGGCCCAAGAGGCCACTTGGAGAGCCCTGAGTGTTCGTCAGAGCAGCGTGGAGAACTCGAGCAGCTGCAGAGGCTCAGTGCCATGTCCCAGCCACTCATCATCCCGCCAGCCTGCTCCCTGGAGGGCCTGCCCTGGAGCACCCCTGAAGTCGCTAACACTTGTGCAGCTAAGTTAGCCAGAGGAACTGTTTGACTCAGCTCCCTCTGCAGTTTGGAGAGGCCCCTCCTCGGTCCTGTGCTGACCCTGCAGCCCCTCATTACTGGGGCTCCTGGTCATGGCTCCAGTGAGCTCTGGCTTGAAATGCCACCAGAGCCATTAGGCCCTGTCTCTGGGTCCTCCATTCATTAACCTGTTAGTCACAGCCAAGCCCATCCTTATTAGCATTTACTTTAGTAGACAGCCCCTTGTCTGCTGGCCTTCCTGGAAAGGGGCCTTATTAGCATACTCATATTTTGAGCCAGCAAGTTCCCAGACCCCTGAGCCCTGCGGCTCTCCTGTTTAACCCTTTCACCTCCCCTGATAAGCTAGGAAAGACCTGAGACCACAGTGGTAGTCCTCGTACCAGGCTTCTGGCTCCCCTGCCTGTCAGAGACCACTCCTGGCTCATCATCACAGCGAGGTCACAAAGTGCCTGCTGGGGTATGAGCCAGTAATGACACATATGTCAGCAATTGTGGCAGGTGATGGTGGCAAGTGAAAGGCAGGTCTGACATTTCCCTCCTGGGAGGGTCTGTTTAGAAGCCTCCAGACCCCTGGTTTCCAGTGGGGACAGTAACTAGCAGGACAACAGAAAAGGGACTTAAGGTGGAGATAAGATGCAGAACGTGAGTGCCAGCAGGTGGTCTTACATAGAGCTGGAACACACACAGAAGCTCACAGACGTGGAGGCAGACCCCACTGAGGCCGCAAAGGGAGGCTGGATGGACAGAGAAACACCTGGGGATGTGCAGGGGAGGACCCAGACACTAGACACACACATGTCCATCAGTCAGTCATTCCTCACTTAGTGAGCACCACTGTGGACCCAGTATGGAAGTAACACAATAAATCAGACAAGGTTCCCATTTCAAGAAACTCAACATCTAGTTGAGAAGAAACAGCTCCCGAACAGTACAAAGAGTAAAATCGGGAAAAAGGACTGGTGCTCTGCATCACGTTTGTCTCAGTACATGGTAGGAGCCACAGGGCTGCTTAGATAAACGAATAAGAGCCAGATGTACAGAAACTTCCAAATGTTAACCACTGCACTATGCAAAGAGAGCCCAAGGAGGAGGAACCCTCTGAGGCTACATCCAAGTCCAGTTTGGGTATCTGCTTGTTGGACAGACCCATGAGCGGGGCAAGGAGGGAGGCGCTGATCTAACTCCAGAAGATAATCAGCATTCGGCCTCTGCAGTGAATAAAACAAAGTAATTAATTGTGATTCTTAATTAGCTCTGCAGGGCTCTGAGTAAGGGCCCCTCTGGTTCCTAGAGGCCTGACAGCGATTAACAGTCTGGATCATGGATCCCCATGGAGGCTCCTTTGCCCACGCAGGCAGAGAAATTCAAAGACCTGTCACTTTTCCCTGCCTCCTCCAGTTCCGGCCTCTTGTTCTCTGGAGATTAGCGGCAGGCCCACAAGCAACCCTGCAGCTGCCTCCTCGCTTTCTTATTCTTTCAGCTCAGCCCAAGTACCTGATTCTTCCAGGGTTTCCAAAGGGTGCACTATGGGGTCTGTGTCGCTAGTTCCAGAGCAAATGAACTTCCCCAGCCCTGGGTCTCCAGACCCATCTCATTCCTCCACCTGCAGATTCTGGGCTCTCCTCGCACCATCAACATGCAGAGTTGAATGTTAAAGTCTGCATCTGAAGGAATGAGGAGAAAGTCCTTCCTTGGAAATGTGATGGATTCTTTTCCCTAGAAAAAACACAAATGTATAACACACAAACATATAGTGTATTCAATAGTGCATGTCTATACAAATGCTCACAGGAACCATGGATCCAAGTTTAAAAGCCCCTGGCCTCAGGATAAAATCACAGTGCTCTAATTTAGCTAGTGGGCTTCCCAGGTGGTTCAGTGGTAAAAAATCCACCTGCCAATATAAGAGACTAGGTTCAATCCCTGGATGGGGAAGATTCCCCTGGAAAGGGAAATGGCAACCCATTCCAGGGTTCTTGCCTGGAGAAGCCCATCGACAGAGAAGCCTAGTGGGCTATACAGTCCATAGGGTCGCAAAGTTGGACATGACTGAGCATGCACACACAGCAGTATGCACAATTTAGCTAAAAAAGAAGTCCCTGCGTTGATGGTGTGGGCCAGAAGCACAAGGGTATTTAAAGTCACACAGGTTTCCAAGCCCACTCCAGGCCTCCCAAAATATGGAGAGTGGAAATTCACACTTTTAGCAACCACCCTCACATAGGAGGGCCCTAGGAGCCACCAGCATACAAGGCCATTCTTGGCTGTATCTCCCCCTGTGCCGGCCTCTTCAGGCAGTGGCAACTCCTCACTCACAGGTCCCTCCTTGTTGTCAGGTTGGGTCATGAGGGGTGTGAGCAAAGGGCCTTGTCTGTCCCAGCCCTGGATTGTCATTACCCAGGGAAATGTCAGGGTTTCAAGAGAGATTTCATTTGAACTAAGGACTCCAAAAGGATGAATCTGAAAACCACTGGATTTGCAAAATTTAGCAATGGCACCCCACTCCAGTACTCTTGCCTGGCAAATCCCATGGATGGAGGAGCCTCATAGGCTGCAGTCCATGGGGTCCTGAAGAGTCAGACACAACTGAGCGACTTCACTTTCACTTTTTACTTTCATGCATTGGAGAAGGCAATGGCAACCCACTCCAGTGTTCTTGCCTGGAGAATCCCAGGGACAGGGGAGCCTGGCGGGCTGCCGTCTATGGGGTCACACAGAGTCGGACACGACTGAAGTGACTTAGCAGCAGCAGCAATGTTATCGTAGTAATGTAATTTAAGCCTAGACTTAAGTTATATATGTCTCTCTGGGCTAGTCATTTCAAAGTAAGCCACTTTTTACACCAAAATACTGAATGTGGCAGCTTCCCTGGAGAGATGCTTTCAGAAGTCATTCAAATATTTCTTAAGCACATACTGAGTGCTAGGCACTTCTCTGGGCACAACAGAGGATATAGACTTAAATGAGGATATAGACTCAAATTCTTGTCCTCGTGGAACTGACTTTAAAAAATGCACACTGAGACAGTTGTGCATTTACTTAGGGCAAAATGGACTATAGCCCAAGAGACAGCTCTGAGAAACTGCTTCAGAGAGGAAGGTCAGTATATATATGTGATTTTGGTGAAGGGGGAGCACATGCAATCAGGCACGTATTTTTTGCAGAAGTCTCTGCTAGTCATGTGAAGGTTACTGCTAATCACAAGAAACAGACACCACCATAAGTGATTTTAGTGGTTTTCTAGATACGAGGAGACACAAGAATTTGGCTCATAAAACTGGCTCCTGAAAACATCTAACTATCTGAAGACTTGTCCTGCCAGTTCTCCCCGGAGCACAGTGTGCCTCATTTTTGCTCTCTCCCCTGAATTCCTTCAGGGGGTGCTGAAAACCAGCAGCTGCAGCAGCACATGATCTAATCCTTGTAGAAGCAAGTGCCAATTTGTAGTTGATAAAAGTTTATATTCCAGTGGGGACCCTGAAAATTAAACAGACAAAGAAGCAAAATATATTATCGAGTGTTAACCACTAAAGAGGAAAAGAGAACAAGGAAGAGAGTCTGAAATGCATATGGATCTGAATGTTCTGAGTAGGGAGGCAGGATGTTGCTCAGTGTTGAAACTGTAGGTGAAATGGCTGGGGGAGGGCTCATGGGGGTGACGACTGAACAAGGTCTTGAAGGAGGTGAGGGAGAAGATGTGAGGACTGAGATGAAAAGCACTGCAGGCAGAGGAACAGCAAGGGCCGAGGGACTGCTTCGAGCTGTGCTGGGGCAACAGGACAGTGAGGTGTGTATGTATGTGTGCTCGGCGGGGAGGGGGCAGAGGGGCTTCAGGCGGGTGTTATTTAGTAAGAAGAAAAGGCACTGAGTTTTTAGAACGAATGGGACCACTTTGATACTGGGTGTAAATAGATTGTGATGGGTACAGGTACAGCCAAGAGTTCATGAAAGAGTCCAGTAGACCAGGTGGGAGATGGCCTGGTGCCTCGGACCAGGGTGGTGGCCCGAATATCTAGTGAAGGTGGACTTGATGGCCTCGATGTGGCATGGATGAGAAAGAGAAGTCAAGACTGGCATCCATTGTTACTAACCCAGAGGACAGGTTAATGGAGTGGACCAGTTTGCAAGCCTGCTTCAGAATTCTTTTTAGCAAGACAGAAGATCTGGCCTCAATTTTAAAATGAATGTTCATAAAGATTTTTAAAAGCTTGTTAGTGCTTTTTTTTTCTTTCCCGTAATCTCGTGCTTAATCTCACTATCAATTAACTCACCCTCAGATGCAGAACAGTGGGTTTTGATGAGCCAAAAAAGGTTTCAATTAGTCTAAATTGTTTCAGTTAGCATAACTGCTTCTGCACTAATTGTTGGTGATTGAGTTTTAAGACCCAGCAAATGTAGACACTGCCTGGAAAAATGCTCCTGGGGCTCATGTCTGCTCCAAGTCCTCAAAGTTGAAAGAGGAGAGCAGAAATTTGAAAGAGGAGGACAGAAAGCTTTGGCTCCCAAAGAGGAAGAGCTCTCTCTTCCCAGCCCCAAGGTCCAGAAACTTCCATGAGGCTCAGGTTCAGGCTGTGGCCTGGGATGGAGGTATGACGGTCAGAGAAAGGCTGGCATTGCTAGATTCTCAGTCAGGACCGGAGTCCACTTTACTTGGCTTCCAGCACAAAACTCACAGCTGCAGCCACCCTCATTCAGCCAGATCAGGCTCCTGAATTAAGGCCACCTGGGAAAACTGAAGCCCATTCATTGCTCACTTCCCCACCCCACACCTGCTTGTCTAAGTGTCTCACTGGATACAAGGTTCTTATAAATACCTACTCTCAAAGGGAAGCCCTTTTCAGGAGAGCAAGCAGTCCAGCATTTCATATGGCTGAGAAAGTGCACAGTGGTGCAGAAGTAGGGAAAACACTACAAGAAAAAAAGCAATGACAGCCTCTCTGAGGGGTCCCCCAGGGCTCACCTTGCCTACCTTGTCCCTGTCCCCCAACACACACAGTCCACAGAGTCTGGGCTCCCAGGGGGCAGACAGCCAGTGCACATTTGCTCTTGCAAACAGGCCCCCTTCTCTGAAAATCCAATAGCACGTGACCCAGGACTAGATTTCTCCATCCAGCATTCACAACAGTAGTTCTGCAGTCTTCCTTCTAGCCAAGTTGGAGTGGATTTAGATTTTGAAAATAAAAAATCAAGTTTTTTTCATTTAATACAAGAGCCACACCATACCCTACTCCCAATCCCCCAGGCCCAACACAGATTCATCTGCCGAAAGTTCTACTGATGGAGGATTTTTTTCTTCTTACTTGTTTTCAAATGAGGACATAGCTTCTTTAGTAGTCAAGGACTGTCAGCTCTGGGTTAGAAATGTTGCCCACCACAACACTGCCTGTGTGTCTGAGTCCATTTTCCTGTGGACATGTCTGCCTCCAGAGTCAATGCTTTACTATGATAATATCTCACCTGCAGGATATGACATTGAACAGGAAAACAAGAATGGTTTCAGATTTTGAACCCAAGTATCAACCAGCACAGAGAAGTCAGGCCAAGGACAGATGCCTCCCACTCAACCACCTCTGCTGGTGAATCTGAGGAGTAAAGGAGAAAGCTTTTACTTAGTTGTTTATGGACCAACCTACTAAAATCTGAAATTGTTCTGTTCAACCAGGTTTCAGAAAAGGAAATGAATTCTCAAGGAGAGCAGAAAAAGAACTGAGTGATTCAGGTGCCAGCTCTCCCCTCTCTAAACTAGAGCCTTTTATGTTTCCTGTGTAGTAACTCTCTTAGCCCTCCTCACAGCCCCAGACAGCAGACAGCTATGCGTACTTTGTGCTCTAGCTGCTGGACCGATGGCCCAGTTCTGATACACGTCCTAACCTGAGCAAAGAATCTTAAATGGCTACACAGATGATGTCCAAAGGGTTTTGGTAAATCTACATATTGAGGTACACAGGAATGCTGTGAATCTCCTGATGCTAAGTAAGAATTGTGTTTTGTAGTAAATATCCCAAATGGGAAAATGTTGAACAGTGGACAAGAGATTAAAGTAGAAAGATGAGCAAGGGAGAGAGAAAGAGAATGGGAAGGGGGAGTGGAGGAAAATTTGAGCTTGATAGGGTATTAAGCAAAATTGGTGGTTGAGGACAGAAATGGGTTTGTGGAGACAGAAAAAATCAATGCTGTATTCTACCAGAGCCTGCGAATGGTTTTCATGCCTCTTCTTTCCCTCATTGTCATCTCTAGTGCTGGCAACACCCTCCTCAAAGACAGGTCTACAGGCACAGCTTCTCATGAAGTTAAGTCATGGCTGAGAAGCCTAGATTTCCTAACCTGGCTGAGAATCTGCATTCACAAACTCCAAAGTGTGGGACAAGAAGGAAAGGTTCTGAGCTGTAGGGCGAGGGCTATGTACAAGCATTTCCCGACAGCAACAGACTGTCTGCAACTGTGTTAATAAGTAACTGAGTGCTCAGATGGTAAAGAATCTGCCTCCAATGTAGGAAACCTGGGTTTGATCCCTGGGTCCGGAAGATCCCCCGGAGAAGGAAATGGGAACCGACTCCAGTATTCTTGCCTGGAGAATCCCATGGACTAAGGACCCTGGTGGGCTATAGTCTGTGGGGTTCCAAAGGGTCGGACATGACTGAGCGACTAACACTTTTACTTTTTCTTCTTTTTTAAAGGACAGTAATATTTAAATTATGTTAAGGGTGAAAAGAGAGAACACAAAGGACCTCTCTTAGAATAGAGCCTGGCATGTGATAGGCACCCAGCAAATGTGCCATTCTCCCTGGAAACACTGAGCTCCAACCACTAAAGTCCTGACGGGGAGGTGGGCCGAGGGGAGGCCTGAACCCCAACACTGGACAAGGCAGGATATAAGCCGTGGAGGGTTCATGAGAGCACGTTTACGGACACTTCACCAGAGCACCATAAAACAATGCCTGCTAAATTCATCTTTTCTGGAAATTTTGTATTTTTAATGACAACTTTTAACCTGTTGTAAATAAAAATTTTGTTCAGAAGATGCTTCCCCACTCTGGGGCGGGAGAGGGGCTCAGCCTTTTTATGGCTTGAGCCAAAATATCTGTTTTAGCAGAGGTTTTCCTAAGGGGGCTTTCAAAACTTTGCTGTCTGAACATCAAAACTCAGTCAATTGGCTTGAAGGGTGCACATACATGAGCATTTTTCAAAGTTCCAGGGATTCCAGTGTGCAGGCAGGGTTGACAACTACTGTCCTAACTCTCACTGCTGCAAAAGGTTTAAAAAGATGTGTCCTTCATCATGCAAGAGAGGTATACCATCACAACTGGGAGAACAGAAGTCACCAGCACCAGAGGAGCTCCTGGTGAGGTCAGGGCCATAGGCGACAGCTCTCAGGCATTTCCTGGTGATGCTCCCAAATAATAACCTGATTTCCAGAAGAGCCATCAATCCCTTCCACATGATCCGAACACAATTACTGCTTAGACGCAGCCCAATAACCAAGATTTATTGAAGAGACAGGCGAATTTTGAGGCACAATAAAATTATTCATCCATTCATATGCTGAAATCTTCAACTAAACATCTTTGTGGTGGACAAATGCCAAGCAAACAAAACCTGCCTTACACATAGTCGGACTATCAGCAAAGATGCTGGTGCAAGGCTCTTCAACGTGACTGATGCTATTTGAACCTCTTCATCCTAGCCCCTCCCAAGACATGCAGATTAATAGTTATCCCTAGTGATAGGAGGTTAATTTAAGTGCAGCTGCATCCAGAGATAATTTGGATTTCTGGTTTATTTGGTTCTCTTGTGAATAGACCCCACTGGGCAGGACAGTCACTACCATTAGCCTAAGTTTATATTAATTAGTTCAGTTCAGTTCAGTTCAGTTCAGTCCAGTCGCTCAGTCGTGTCTGACTCTTTGCGACCCCATGAATCACAGCACGCCAGGCCTCCCTGTTCATTACCATCTCTCGGAGTTCACTCAGACTCATGTCCATCGAGTCCGTGATACCATCCAGCCATCTTATCCTTAGTCATCCCCTTCCCCTCCTGCCCCCAATCCCTCTCAGCATCAGAGTCTTTTCCAATGAGTCAACCCTTCACATCAGGTGGCCAAAGTACTGGAGTTTCAGCTTTAGCATCATTTCTCCCAAAGAAATCCCAGGGCTGATCTCCTTCAGAATGGACTGGTTGGATCTCCTTGCAGTCCAAGGGACTCTCAAGAGTCTTCTCCAACACCACAGTCCAAAAGCATCAATTCTTCGGTGCTCAGCTTTCTTCACAGTCCAACTCTCACATCCATACATGACCACTGGAAAAACGATAGCCTTGACTAGACGGACCTTAGTCGGCAAAGTAATGTCTCTGCTTTTGAATATACTATCTAGGTTGGTCGTAACTTTTCTTCCAAGGAGTAAGCGTCTTTTAATTTCATGGCTGCAGTCACCATCTGCAGTGATTTTGGAGCCCCCCAAAATAAAGTCTGACACTGTTTCCAATGTCTCCCCATCTATTTCCCATGAAGAGATGGGACCAGATGCCATGATCTTCGTTTTCTGAATGTTGACCTTTAAGCCAATCTTTTCACTCTCGTCTTTCACTTTCAAGAAGCTTTTTAGCTCCTCTTCACTTTCTGCCATAAGGTGGTGTCATCTGCATATCTGAGGTTATTAATATTTCTCCTGGCAATCTTGATTTCAGCTTGTTTCCTCCAGTCCAGCGTTTCTCATGATGTACTCTGCATATAAGTTAAATAAGCAGGGTGACAATATACAGCCTTGATGTCCTTTTTCTATCTGGAACCATCTGTTGTTCCATGTCCAGTTCTAACTGTTGCTTCCTGACCTGCAAGAGACTAATAAATAAGGATCTAGAATGAATCTATTAAGGGATTTGACAAAATAATTTTTCAAATTATTATCATAAAGACCTTTGAAAATCTGACATCTCTAGTACTATCTCACCTGACTAGTAGGATCACTTATTTATATGACTTCACAGTGAATTCTGGAGCACTCTATATTCAGTGTTTTATTATGAGCCATGAAGCAGTACTAAGGTTCTGGACTCCTGCAGAATTCAGGCACCAACCACTTCTCTCGACACAACTACTTGTCTGAATATGTCCTGAATTCAACCTGTTTTCAAGAAACTACTGTTTTCTTAACATACATTCCATGGGAATCAGACTGTCACCCTTCTTCTTATTTTTGAGAAGAATGGAGAACAGGTACTCAGCCAGCTCCCAAGATAGCCCACAGTTTGATACAAATGCATAAATAATGGGCTGCATAGCACATCAAGCCAGAAAGTCCCTGGCTTACACACTGGAGACTTGAACAGAAGAGAGGAGTTGTGCTCACAACTCTTTGGTGTGTAGAGCCTCTTTAGAAAACATCTCTTCCCCTGCTTGCTTAGAAGCAAGCATATGACAGAACCATTGCTACTGACTCAGCTTCCCCACGTAGGTAATCAGTCACTTTACAGGCAGTAGGGGCTCTTTGGGGAGAAATCGTGCATTGTACCTAGAGGAAAGACCAGAGAAAGCAGGGCTTGTAGAATTCATATCCACCATCTAACACATAACAAATGTGTTTGCCAATGAAAAGTGAAGAGAGCTTTGGTTCCAATCCTTTTATGATCCGAAGTAGATAAAGCTATGTGTTTAATATATTTTTCCTATTAAGCAGCTCTTAACAATGCCTGAGGTTGGGGTGACTGACTAGGGAGGTGCTCACTGTGAAAAGTTAAGTAAATGTTAAGTAGTAAACACAACTGCCCCCCTTATACCTCTGTCCCAGCCCCAATGTGAGAATGCTAGAATATACACCAAGTCAAGAGCTATAAGGGGTGAAAAAATACCTAGGAAATAAAAACTCAAGTTTATTTAAAAGCTAGTTTCTTCTAATTTAATAATGAATACTTTAAAAAGCAGAGGTCAGAGGAGAATTAAGCATCAGTGAAATGATTTCTTCCGCAGAGGTTTGTTTAAAATCAAGACTCATGCAAAGTCTATTTACTGACTACATACTATGTACAGCACTGTCGTAGGCACCACTGGAGAAGAGATAAAAGATGAGAGAATCCCAGTGGGATTCTTCAATTGCTCTTCATTCTCAAGCCAAGGAAAACATTCTGGATATGGCACCTCCTCTCCCCTCCACTGTCCGAGAGGACGACAGGATGCTAGACAGTCTTAACGCAGCAAATAAATAGCTGGTCAAACTCACACATCCTTGAATTTTTTTCCTAACAAATGAACATATGTGTTCTGACTCTATACAAAAACATCATAGCAGTGAAGTCCCTCAAAAGCGGAGCCAAAAACTACTAGGCTAAAATCAAAGACACCGTGACAGTTGAGAAGTGCACATCGACATGGCAGATGGGGTTCCTCTAGCATCAGGAGTCCAGCAATTTCCAGGGCTGTCTGGGAAGCCAAGCACAAGCACGCCTTAGAATTAAATAGACAGTTCTGTTGACGCACCCCACCTGGACACTCTGAAGAGCAGAGTGTCATCAGGATACTGTGGTGAGCAGCCCTGACCCCCGGCCCAGCAGGTCTCTTCCTTCTCCACTGCTTCTGCTGCCTCCTCCACACCGCAGCACCTCCCAGAAGCCAGTCCCCCTCCTCAGACACTGCTACCTCTTCAGCACAATGCATCACCTCAGAAAAGGAGAACAGAAAAGGCAAATCCATAGAGACAGAACACAGGTAAGTGGGTGCTTGGGCCTGGAATGTGCGTGAGATTTCTTTTAGGAGCGACGGAAATGTTCTAAAATTGGATGGTGGTGGCAGTTGCACGACTCTGTAAATAACACTAAACGTCATCAGCTTGTTAAGGTGAGTTTTATGGTCTTATGACTAAAGTTAAGTTTAACGTCTATTCACGGTTTCACATTAAGTCATGACTGTCAACCCAAGGTAGGAAAAATAGCAGAAACAAGAGCATGTAGGTTACAAGTCTGTTCAGAATTCCTTCAGCTTTAATTGTGGGAGTAAGATCAGGCAGCCACTGAGGATAAAATGTAGTCCTGGGGAGGAACTGAGATGCTGTTTTGTTTTTTTGTAAAGTGGACATGATAAGAGTTATTCTTTTATTAAAGCAAATGGTCAGAAGTTGCCGAAACGGTTCTCATTCTTCGATTGCCTCTTTTTTCCCAGTTTCTTGACCTTCAAAGACAGGATATCTGGCCTCCACGTCTGCCCACATGATGATGCCATTGGCCAGATCACGGACAACCCCGGGCAGCTCAGAGACCTGGGGTAAAAGAAAAGAGAAGTCCCAGAATCAACCAACTGGATCAGGCTGTCAAAAAAAGAGGATTCACCTGAACTCAAGAAACGACATAGTCGAGTCCCTGTCTACACAGTGACAGGATCCCTCCAAAAACTGGTCCCTACAGTGTGTTTCTAAGTGACTGCCACCGAAGTCTCTTTACCTAGTTATGCTTACCTCCCTCCCAGGCTGGGGTCCTGCTCTTCTCCAGCCCAGAAGAGCCCTGCTCTTCCTCCTGCCAGCTCCCTTGGGTACCCCAGTTCCCCACAGAGCCTTTCCTAGTCATTCCACGCCTCCAGGCTACCTGAAGTTACTTCATTCGTATTAATTCAACTCTCAGAACCACGGTCACTCAAGTAACAGGAGTGAAATGAGTCAGGAAACTGAAAAGGCCCTAAGGAAGGCGCCGGCTGTTCATCAGCCAGAACCAACGGTGGCCACCACCCAGCAGGGGTTCTCAAACCTGAGTGACCAACCAGAGGAATCATCTGGGAGGCTTGTTTCTTTTTTTAAAGAATATTTTTTTTGATGTGGACCATTTTTGATGTTTTTATTGAATTTGTTATAATGTCATTTCCGTTTTCTGTTTTGGGCATTTTGGCCGTGAGGCATGTGGGATCTTAGCTTTCTGACCAGGGATCAAACCTGCACCCCTGCATTGGAAGCACAGGGTCTTCACCACTGGGCCACCAGGCAAGTCCCTGGGGGGCTTGTTCAAACAGTTCTGCCCATCCTCTCTCCCTCTCCAAACCCCAGCTCCATCCCAGTTTTTGACTTAGGTCTGGGGTGGAGATTTCTCTTCTCTAACAAGTTCCCAGGTGATGCCGATGCTGCTGGTCCAGGGACCACACTCTGAGAAGCTCTGCCTGACAGGAATACAGGTTCAGAGTAGCCAGATCTGGTATTGTAAAAAGATGAGCCAGAAATCTGTGACCTCTAAGGTAGACTGAAAATTCCCTTGGGAAAAAAGCTGCCTTTCATTCCTGTTTTCCCTATTACAAACGCTTAGTAACAAGCAAAGCAAATGAAAGGTACTCTAAATACAAACTCGCTCAACATAAACTGGTCAGGCAGCTGTCAAAGTGGCCACTCTTTTCTTTCCCTCCTGTACTTTTCCCATCTCCATGGTGCCCTTCCGATCAAGTACAATTACTGAAATATTATTCACTGTTTTGAATTGATTAGCATGAAGAAGTTTATACATACTCGTGTGTACACTTATATGGAATATGAAGATAAAACTGTCTAAGCCCCTGAAAGCCTGCCAATAAAACTATGGCAACAACCACTTGCAATCATATTTCTCTTGCTCAAGTAAACAATCATAAATGCAAACTGTCAGAGAATGAGCCCAGAGTGATACAAACGGCTGTAAAATATTAGAGAAGTGTTAATGAATATTTTCATAATTGGGCCTAGGGGATTTGGGAAATCTGTGCTCTATCTGATACAAACTTAATGATTAAAATGAAAAAGACAAAAACAAGAAGGGAAACATAAACACAATAAAATCCATCTCAGCTCGGAAGCAACCAGCATTTTTAAGACTACAAATGCCAAAGCAAAGGCAGCCACCTCTGCTCTGATCTGCCGCATGGAGTCTCGGTCCCGCAGTGTGGCCGTGTGAGGGGTCTTGTTCACTGTATCGAAGTCAATGGTTATGCCGAAAGCCACACCAATCTCATCAGTCCTGGCGTAGCGTCTTCCAATGGATCCCGAGGAATCGTCTACTTTGTGAGAAATGCCGTGCCTGGTCAAGGCCTCCGCTATCCAAAATAAATTCAGTAAATTAAAAATGTCATATGAGCTCAGGAAACTTATAACAGGAGCTAACACAAAAGAGCAAGAAGTTGCAGCTGCAAGAGACAGGAACATTCCCAAAGTTTAAGCCCTTGCTGGAGCCCAAACCCTCACTCATCCCTGCACCTCATTCGGCTGCAGGGGCATGAGCAGCCAAGGTGAGGAGACTGGTGTGGCCCCAAGCAGCTCAGTGGATGCCTCCCATCTCCCAACTCTGAAATGTGTGGGCCACACCAGACGGCCGCAAAGACCCCTTCCAGTGCTGTGAGTCCAGAGGCTACAGATCCGCAGGGTTTTCACCCTCCACTGAGTGTCCCCTGATGAGTGACCGGCAGGGTCAGCAGGAGAAGCAATATGCAATCTGACTCTTTGGTTCTATCCCAACTCATTCAAATGCTAGGAGAGAACATCCTGAGCAAGCATACTCTTTATTCAATACTTTTTTTTTAAAGACATTTCCTAAAATTTAGTCTGTCTGATAGTATTCCCACGGAGAGTAACCAACTGGATTTACTTACATAATTCTTTGACGAATGGCATGAACTCCTGGTTCTGGCTCAATGGAAGGACGGAACATTTGAATGGAGCTACTACGGCAGGGAAACTGAAGAACTAGATGATTTAAAAAGACATCCAAATGCGTTAGTGTATAAAGCTCTAAACATTAACATCCAAATTTCACTATCAAAATACCAAAAAATAGGATGTAAAAAAGCAATGTGATAAAACAGACAGCGGGATAACCAGAGTTAGAATCACAAAGATCTGGTTTTCAGCTCAAAATCTGGACCAACTCAGTGAACTCTACCTCTCTTAGGATCTTAGCTTCTCTGTCTAAAACATAGGTCTCTGCTATCTGCTCTGCCTACTTTGCAGGTCAATCATAAAAATATTAAATGATGTAAAGCATTTTGAAAACTGACTTCTAAGATGGTAATTATTTGGTACTACTTAAAAGCCTTACTTCCCAAATCATCAAAAAAGTAGTGTCAACAGACAAAATTCCATTCTGTCCTTTAAGAGATTCAGCAGAGTTGAAGGATGTCTGAGTCTTAGTGACTAAGTAAAACAGAACAATTTAATTAGCTTACAAATGCATGTCCCAAATAAACAGTAGGAAGAAAACAAACAAAAAACCAAAATGAGGTTCTGTATACCCAGAGAGAAATACAGCCCTCCTAAACTGCTCCTGAAACAGATTTCAGAGTTACTCAGAAATAAAAGAAAGCAAAAATATTTGGAAGAAGGAACAATTCTACCATTTTGGGTTGGAAATGAGAGCTAATAGGATCTGTATAAAAGTTTCACTTGACGGCAAGAATATGGGACTCAGAATGAACAGGTCCCATAAAAATGATGAATGACATGGGGTCCAGTTTGGCCCCTCAAAAGCCTAATTAATCTTAAAATGTCAAGCAATGGTGAATATTCCACTGTAAGTAAACCCTGCTGCTGCTGCTGCTGCTGCTGCT
>SJYC01130381.1:0-24201 GCA_006408675.1 Madoqua kirkii | reverse complement strand
CATACTCGTGTGTACACTTATATGGAAATATGAAGATAAAACTGTCTAAGCCCCTGAAAGCCTGCCAATAAAACTATGGCAACAACCACTTGCAATCATATTTCTCTTGCTCAAGTAAACAATCATAAATGCAAACTGTCAGAGAATGAGCCCAGAGTGATACAAACGGCTGTAAAATATTAGAGAAGTGTTAATGAATATTTTCATAATTGGGCCTAGGGGATTTGGGAAATCTGTGCTCTATCTGATACAAACTTAATGATTAAAATGAAAAAGACAAAAACAAGAAGGGAAACATAAACACAATAAAATCCATCTCAGCTCGGAAGCAACCAGCATTTTTAAGACTACAAATGCCAAAGCAAAGGCAGCCACCTCTGCTCTGATCTGCCGCATGGAGTCTCGGTCCCGCAGTGTGGCCGTGTGAGGGGTCTTGTTCACTGTATCGAAGTCAATGGTTATGCCGAAAGCCACACCAATCTCATCAGTCCTGGCGTAGCGTCTTCCAATGGATCCCGAGGAATCGTCTACTTTGTGAGAAATGCCGTGCCTGGTCAAGGCCTCCGCTATCCAAAATAAATTCAGTAAATTAAAAATGTCATATGAGCTCAGGAAACTTATAACAGGAGCTAACACAAAAGAGCAAGAAGTTGCAGCTGCAAGAGACAGGAACATTCCCAAAGTTTAAGCCCTTGCTGGAGCCCAAACCCTCACTCATCCCTGCACCTCATTCGGCTGCAGGGGCATGAGCAGCCAAGGTGAGGAGACTGGTGTGGCCCCAAGCAGCTCAGTGGATGCCTCCCATCTCCCAACTCTGAAATGTGTGGGCCACACCAGACGGCCGCAAAGACCCCTTCCAGTGCTGTGAGTCCAGAGGCTACAGATCCGCAGGGTTTTCACCCTCCACTGAGTGTCCCCTGATGAGTGACCGGCAGGGTCAGCAGGAGAAGCAATATGCAATCTGACTCTTTGGTTCTATCCCAACTCATTCAAATGCTAGGAGAGAACATCCTGAGCAAGCATACTCTTTATTCAATACTTTTTTTTTAAGAGACATTTCCTAAAATTTAGTCTGTCTGATAGTATTCCCACGGAGAGTAACCAACTGGATTTACTTACATAATTCTTTGACGAATGGCATGAACTCCTGGTTCTGGCTCAATGGAAGGACGGAACATTTGAATGGAGCTACTACGGCAGGGAAACTGAAGAACTAGATGATTTAAAAAGACATCCAAATGCGTTAGTGTATAAAGCTCTAAACATTAACATCCAAATTTCACTATCAAAATACCAAAAAATAGGATGTAAAAAAGCAATGTGATAAAACAGACAGCGGGATAACCAGAGTTAGAATCACAAAGATCTGGTTTTCAGCTCAAAATCTGGACCAACTCAGTGAACTCTACCTCTCTTAGGATCTTAGCTTCTCTGTCTAAAACATAGGTCTCTGCTATCTGCTCTGCCTACTTTGCAGGTCAATCATAAAAATATTAAATGATGTAAAGCATTTTGAAAACTGACTTCTAAGATGGTAATTATTTGGTACTACTTAAAAGCCTTACTTCCCAAATCATCAAAAAAGTAGTGTCAACAGACAAAATTCCATTCTGTCCTTTAAGAGATTCAGCAGAGTTGAAGGATGTCTGAGTCTTAGTGACTAAGTAAAACAGAACAATTTAATTAGCTTACAAATGCATGTCCCAAATAAACAGTAGGAAGAAAACAAACAAAAAACCAAAATGAGGTTCTGTATACCCAGAGAGAAATACAGCCCTCCTAAACTGCTCCTGAAACAGATTTCAGAGTTACTCAGAAATAAAAGAAAGCAAAAATATTTGGAAGAAGGAACAATTCTACCATTTTGGGTTGGAAATGAGAGCTAATAGGATCTGTATAAAAGTTTCACTTGACGGCAAGAATATGGGACTCAGAATGAACAGGTCCCATAAAAATGATGAATGACATGGGGTCCAGTTTGGCCCCTCAAAAGCCTAATTAATCTTAAAATGTCAAGCAATGGTGAATATTCCACTGTAAGTAAACCCTGCTGCTGCTGCTGCTGCTGCTGCTGCTAATTCGCTTCAGTCGTGTCCAACTCTGTGCGACCCCATAGACGGCAGCCCACCAGGCTCCGCCGTCCCTGGGATTCTCCAGGCAAGAACACTGGAGTGGGTTGCCATTTCTTTCTCCAATGCGTGAAAGTGAAGTCACTGAATCGTGTCCAACTCTCAGCGACCCCATGGACTGCAGCCTACCAGGCTCCTCTGTCCGTGGGATTTTCCAAGCAAGAGTACTAGAGTGGGGTGCCATTGCCTTCTCCAAGTAAACCCTAGACTGCATCAATATGGCACATGAATTGTGGAACACTCCTAATTCCACTCCTCTCCTCCTCTTATGATAATTCCATTTAATGTGAGAGAGAAGTGGGGAACTGACTTTATAGAAAAATGGTTTTTTGGGTTTTTTTTTGGTTATCTAACCAGCAATGCTTTTATACCAAATTTATAGGAAAATGGATCGAGGGACTATGTGCTAGTAATTTAGAAACATTTTTGGCTTCTTGCAGCCTAGTGAAATTCCTCTTCATAATGAAATCTCTATGTAATTCATAAAACATTGTAACTTATTCTTGCCTAAGCCTTTAAGAAATTTCTATTACAACTTTAGTTTTATCATTATAGAGTCAAAAGTGAAGTGAAGTGAAGTCGCTCAGTCATGTCCAACTCTTTGCAACCCCGTGGCCTGTAGCCCACCAGGCTCCTCCATCCATGGGATTCACCAGGCAAGAATACTGGAGTGGGTTGCCATTTCCTTCTCCAGGCTATCTTTCCAACCCAGGGATCAAACCCAGGTCTCCCACATTGCAGGCAGATGCTTTAACCTCTGAGCCACCAGGGAAGCGGGAATAGCTGAAAGCTTTTTTTAAAAAAGCTCATTAGAAAAATAACCAGGAAAAGTTTGAAGCAAACATGGCCTCTAAAAAGGGGCACATTCAGTAAAGTGTGATGTCATTCCTCAGGAAGAACCATCCCTTATGTCTTATCTCTGGGGTCCAGGCTCAGGTTCCTTCTATCTGTTAATGAATGAAAAGCCACTCCTTACATGTCAGGAAATGAAGATGTGACTCTAGGGCACAGAATAAAAGAGTAGCTTTATTAGCTGTACATCATCAACAGTTATGTCAAACTTTTCAAAATACTGGTGCTAAGAACTCATCAGTTCAGTTCGGTTCAGTTGCTCAGTCATGTCCGACTCTTTGCAACCCCATGCACTGCAGCACGCCAGGCTTCCCTGCCCATCACCAACACCGGGAGCTTGCTCAAAAGTCACGTCCATCAAGTCGGTGATGCCATCCAACCAAGAACTAATGAGTTCATCTTTAAGGCTAAACACCCTAGGATAAACTACAGAGCTGATGTCCAGCATTGTGTACACACTCAACTTTAGCTGGTCACACAGGTAAGAATGCTTCTTTCAGTTAATTTGACCTGTACAACCTTTCCTCTCTAGCATTCTTCTTCTGAGTGATCTTCCTGGAAACCTGTAGTTATACATCAAAAGAGTATAATTTCCACAACCAGAGTTAGGGGAGAAAGGTGAAATAAGCCATAATGAAGAGCTATGTGGAAGACATGGGCAGTGATTCAAAAGCACTGGAGCCAAAAGAAAACAAGGGATGAAGACTTCTCAACAACATGCAGCGTTAGCTAGGTTTGAATGTTGGGAGAGCCTACACGTCACATACTTCTGCTCAATTTATAATCTGTCAGTCTCCCACAATGGAATCATCTAGGTTTCTTATAAACACACACATACACAAAACTAGATCCTGGGGTCTCAGACCTAGTGAATCTGTATCTCTGGACTAAAACCTAGGGATTTACATCTTTACTCTCAAAATACCTCAGACAATTTCATGCAGTTTGAGAAGTTTCCTTTTAATGCTTTACCAAAGTATAAATAGTTTTTAAGTTTGGCCAAATTCTATAAATCATCGCCTCCTTCCCAATTTTCTAAAAACACAAGTATATCCAGAAAGGAGCACTCCTTCCATTGATGCAATACAGACAGCTCTCCCAAAGTGATATGTTTCTCAGAACTCAGAAGCAACTAAAACAACGGCATCTGGAATAACCTACACATTTTAAAGCACAAATGAGATAAAAAGGAAGTGCTTTGCTTCATAAACAGCTAAGCAAAGGCGTTAATAGTCCAGTAAACCATAACTGATTGTTTCAGAGTTGTCTTAACATCACTCAGGAAATGTCATTCTCTGACACTGTAAGACAACAAGCAGTCCACCCTGCATGGCAACTCACCGTTCTCTGTTCATCTCCCTCGCGAACCTGGAATGTATGTTCAAATACCGTATACATGATCCTGCCCAGGCCAAAAGAGGGTTCAATTACACTTGGAATAACTTCTTCCACTGCAAGAGAAACAGAAATTCAGTAAGACTCTCTTAAACCCCACATGACGCGCTTCGGGTCCTCCTGAAACAATTGTAACTGGCCCTAAAAATATCTATTCTAGATGGATTGTGATTGATCCTGTACAGCAGGACAAAAAAAATCAGAACATTCTCGAAAACTATTTCCTGGTAGAAAACATGATGCCTTTAAAGAGAAAACTGGAGAGGAAAACTTTTTTTTTTTTTTCACCAAATTTAATTGTTTATATACCATAAAAAATAAAACAAGATACCAGTGTATTCCTTCACCAAGTTGGTAAGCTATGAGCAATGCCTTCTGCCTCACCTATGCAGAAAGCACTGAAACTCTACAGCTTCTGTAAGACTTTGCTAGAATTAAAAATCCACCACCACAGCTGGCAAATTTAATGAAAACAACTCTTACACACAAGTATCACGTGATTTGTGCTTTACTCTTTATCTTACTATCTGGATGAGAACTCCTTAAGACAGTCAGGTTACTGCTACTGTATTTCCAAGATTCTGGGGTCAGGAGTCCGTTAGAGGAGAGTTTGCTCAGGTACCAGCAGTCAATCAAAGACCAGGGAACCCACAGCTCTTCCCATGGGTGCAGTTATACTTGTGGTATACATAGGAATTGTCTCCATTATTACTTATTATTCAGAAAGGAACCATGGCTAAGCACTATCCACATCTAACTAAACTGACCCTCACCTTGAGAGCTTGTTTCAAGAGAAATGAGATAACTGGAACCAAAAGCTCACACATGAGAGTAACATTTGAGAAATGACCAAGGCATTTTCTGCCCATAAGGTGGCACCTTGAAGGACAGCTCTAAGCCAGCTGCCGGGATGTGGCTAAAAGGCCTCAGAGCACGAAGAAGGGCTTCCCTGCTCTCTCCTATCACTGCTCTGACTGCTTTTACAGCTCCACGCAGCCTAGCAACAATGAGGCAGGCCAAAAACAAATGGAAAAGGAGGCCAGCTCACTCCACGGGCAGTAGTGTTTCAAATACCCACTATCGCAGTTTCTAGGAGCATCAGTTCAACCAAGGATCCTTCATACCTTCTCCAAAATATTCACTTACCACCTCATAGAATTTGTCCTACAAAACAATAATCATCTCCTTGCTTTTAAAAAGCATGAACGACCACTAGCCTAAATGACTTTTAATAAGTTAATCTGCTAGAAAAGACAGCGTGGATAAGTTCTCTCTTTTGCTTAAAAAATAAAATATTTTTCAATCCTTCATACCTTCTCCAAAATATTCACTTACCACCTCATAGAATTTGTCCTACAAAACAATAATCATCTCCTTGCTTTTAAAAAGCATGAACGACCACTAGCCTAAATGACTTTTAATAAGTTAATCTGCTAGAAAAGACAGCGTGGATAAGTTCTCTCTTTTGCTTAAAAAATAAAATTATTTTTCCTTAAAGTGGGGGGTGGGGGGGAGATGCTTTTAATCAAAGAGATACTCTTCATATGTGCCTCAATCACAGAACATATAAAGATGGCATTGTAAGTTATTTTTAAGTATGAGTACAATTATGTTTTTTCTTTCTTTTTTAAAAAACAAGGTAATATCTTGAACATATTCATCAAATTTAGAGCTGTAACATTAAGGATTCATTTTCTTCTTCAAATTTTCCATAAAATAGTCATGCTATGAAACTTAAAAAAAAAATGTCATTAAGGAGTAATGATTTTTGTCTGTTTGTTCCCTAATTATTTTTACAAACTTACCATGTAGTGTTTTCTGGAATCTCTTCACATTGACCATATCTTTTGTCAACTGAAATGTTTTCCCTTCAGTTTCAACAGTAAATTCCCTACAATGAAACAAAGCATGTATTAGTGAAAACACATATGCTCACGCCTTAATTTAAAGGAGTTTCACTGACTGCTAAACCTCTTTTCATTTTAAGTGTAATACAATTTGGTCAACAATCCAGATATAACAACCAAAGTCAAATTTAAATTTTTCATAAGGAGTACCAAATTAAATATTCTAACAACAGCACCAAACAGTATTTTGGGAGGCATCCAAATATGTGGCTAGTCTTATAAAATTCCACAAGTGACTTAGTGAACAATTCCTTGATTCTGAGATCAAGATAAAACCAAAGAAAATTTCTTTAAAAACTGTTACAGAATAATTACAATACAATTGTCAGAAACAGGTCTGCTGGCAAAAAGACCACTGTTCTCATCACTAACCCACCAAATGTAAAAATGACCAACTTGCCATCTTACAGAAAGAATTTTTTAAATCCCCACACTTTTTCCAAACTAAATGTTTATACTTATGCTGATGAAGATCAGCTTAAAAGAGGTTTAAAGATTCTCTTGATATGTCAATATAAAACACTATCCCCCCCCAAATCACTGTTTCATGTTTAGATCCTGAGATATGCCCATTCCATTTCAGGTTATAAGAATTCACCTTTATAAAGCACTTCATGTAATACCTGTATTTTAGCTTATGAGGCATTTCATTACATTATGATCAATTCAGATGTGTCTGGTCTCACGAGCAGCTTGGTGCTGGGATAAGAGAGCCCTCATGTGGTTGTCCTTGGAGCTGTATGGCTGGTCCATGGTACACTGCATTCTGCTAGTTTCTAGCATTCATAATCTTATGCATCATATAAATGATTTTCATTGATTTCTTCCACTTTTACTATTCTGGAGTTTGTGCATGCATGCATTAAAGACTCCACATAGACAGTATCATATATATTTTCTCTGTGAGCACAGTCTAAGTGTAGGGTATGTAACAGTTATAAAAAAGCTGAAAATAGCAAGGAGAGTTATCATTTGAGAATAATTTTTAAAAAGCTGTCTTGTTTGTATATAAATTTGTTAGTAACCTATGTTAACTTTAATGGGATATGAGGTTATTGTAGCATAAACAGACATTAATTCTAGGAGACCAGAAATGTTTTAAAATTTTCCTATTGAAACAGATAATTTTATCTTCAACTTCTAAGTGTTCATCTTGCAATAGCTGACAAATACACATACATATGCACCCACCACAGCCCCGAAAGTCCCCTTCGGTCCCTTCTCTTTCGATCTCCTCCGTTCTCACTCAATCATTGATGTGCTTTCTACTACTCTAAACTAGGTCTGTCTTTCCTAGAGTCTGGCATATAATCTTTTGTGTAATGCTTCTTTCACTTAGCCTAACGTCTATGACAAGGTTTGGCAAACTTTCTGTATAGGGCTAATCATGAAATATTCAGTTATAAAATGTTCAGGGTTTGCAGACCATAAGCAGACTCCTATACTGCATTTAAAAAAAAAAAAAACAATCCTTTGAAAATGCCAAGTCGTTCTTTGCATTGTGATACAAAAAATACGAAAGTATTCCAAATGTTCTTAAAAGTATATACTCCAGTTATTAGGTATTCTACAAACAACAAGCAGGTTGATAAATAGTGTTTATACCTTCAAACTCCTACCAATTCTTTTTTGTCTACCAATCACTGAGAGGGGTATAAAAATCTCTAATTGTATCTGGGAATTTGTCTAATTATCTTTTCAGTTCTGTCAAGTTTGCTTTACATATCTTGAGGTGATTTTTAGTGGCACACATGGCTAGAAGTGATGTATGTTCTTGATGAATTGATGATCCCTTTATCGTTGTGAAATACAACCTGATAATTTTTCTTGTACTTAAGTTTCCTTTGATGTTAATAAGGCACTCCACCTTCTTGATTAATGTTTTTATGGGAAATATTTTTAAAATTCTTTTCCCTTTAAACTTAAATTTGAATAGAGGCATACCTTGCTTTCTTGTGCTTCACAAGAAGCACAAGCTTTGCGTTTTTTGGCAAATTGAAGGCTGTGGCCACCCAGCGTTTGCACGTCTATCAGCGCTACTTCTCCAACAGCATTTGCTCACTTCATGTCTCTGAGTCACGTTTTGGTAACTTTCGCAATATTTCAAACTTTTTCATTATTATTACACTTGTTATAGTGATCTATAATCAGTAAAAGACTTTGATGTTACTAAAGATTTCCACTTGCCGAGGGCTCAGATAGTGGTTAGCATTTTTCTTTAATGAAATATTTCTAAACTAAGGTACATACACTGTTGTTAAAAATATAATGCTATTGCACACTTAACAGAGTACATTATAGTGGTAAACATAACTTTTACATGGGAAATCAAAAAAATTTGTGTCACTCACTTTATTGCGACAAATTTATTGCAGTGGTCTGGAAACAAACCCACAATATCGCCAAAGTATGTCTGTATTAAAATTACAGTCGGTTTCCTATATACAATATTTAACTGGGTCTCGAATTTTTTAACCAGTCTGACATGGCTATTAATTTGAGTGTTGCGATCATTATATTTAAAATAACTATCAGTACTGTTGATGGAAATCTACCATTTCCTGAGTTGTTTTCTATTTGTCTCATCTGTTCTTTGTTCATTTTTCTTCTCCTATCTTTTTCTAGAGCATTTTTTATTATTCTATTTTAGCACCCTTATTGGTTTATTAGTTACAGCCCTTTGGTTTCTCCGTGTCTTATCCAGGCAATTGCTCTAAAGTTGACCACATGTCCCTTTTTATTAAACTTAGCATATGTAACATGTGCACTTTACAAAAGTATACATATTCTTACATATTCCCAATTCTTGGCTCCCATCCTTTGGGCTGATGACACAAATGCTATTTCTACACATTACAAATTGCACAATATACTTAATATTTTTCTCTGAACAACCCGTTATCTTTTAAAGAAATTCAGGGATGTCATTTTAAATCAATGAAAGAAAATGTCATTCATATCACCCACATAGCCATCATTTCTAGACCTCTTAGTTTCTTTGGGTAGATCTAAATTTCCACACTTCTGCCTGAAGAATTCCTTTAATATTTCCTGCAGTGTAACTCTGGCTGACAATGTATCCTCTAAGTTTTCTGTCTGAAAATATTATCTCTTCTTTTTCCTCAAGTACTTTTTTTGAAAAGACATTTTCGGCGGGTATAGGCTTTTGTCTGTAAGAATCTGAGAAGATTTCATTCTACTGTGTTGTGGCTATGTACACACAATTACATTTGTGATATCACCTCTATCTAGATGTTCCATTTGGTTTTTTAAAATATGTACTTTTCCATTTCCCACCTCATCTGTTCATGTTTTCTCTTATGACCTTGAGCACATGGATACAGTTTTAACATCCTTCTGTATTATTTCCATGATGCTTGTCACTTCTGAGTATTTCTTTTGACTGATTTTTCTCTTTATTTACATCTTTTCATGCTTTTTCATATGGCTAGAGATTTTTTTGTTTGCCAGACATAGTAAATTCTACACTGCTTAGTGCTGAATTTTGTTGACTTCCTTTAAAGAGTCTTCTCTATGGTTTTTTACTTATACTTACAACAATTATGTCAGGACTCCAAAACTCAGAAAAAGGGTATTGACTTGAGAGATAGATGTAGTTTCTAATTACTGTGGATAAGTCTCCTCCTTTAAGAAAGTTATTGGGAGGAAAAAAGATCTTTGTAGTCCATTTCAAGTCTATTTCCAGGTCACAATGCCAAAATCTCAACAAACAATCCCTTAAAAGTAGCCAAGAGATGGTACTCACTTGCAAAAATTTCTACAGAAACTAATGTCCCCCTAATTTTTAAAACATGGCAAAGAGAACATAGCTGACTGGAGCCCATGTTAAAGTACACATCTTAAAACTTACCCTTTTTCATTCAGTAGTTTCTCCATTTCTGTAATGTAACACTCATCACAAATGGCAAGGTACTCCATCACCAGCTTTGCATCCTTCTTATATGCCTTACCAATTGCTCCCTTACTGGGTTCAAACTGAACAACACTGACTGTTTTGTATGAAGGGGTCAAGGACTACAAAGCTACAGAACTGCCCAGTACTTCCAGAAATGATCCTGAGGACAAACCTTCACTGACTTAAAACAATTACCAGTTCCCTATGGGTACCCCAAATCCTCTTTATGCTGATTTCAAGGGCAAGACAAAACAACTACTCATAAAATCATTCAGATAAACCCCACTCAAAATAAGTAACCATCATCAAAAAGTACTTTTTCAAAGTTACAGTGAGATAAAGGGACATTATCTAATCAGCAATACAACCCAATACATAGCATAATGAACTCTGATAACCATTCATTCGTTTCTTTATGTCTCAGCACAATAGGATCTACTTCCCGTCACCACTCTAGCCCTTAGATGAACTTACAATCTCATTGTCTGGTAAAGGAAGGAAATTTCTCCTTTGCTGATCTACAGATCAAATGAGATACATTATTTCATCATAAAAGGGCATTCATCTTTTAACAGAGAAAACATTCACCAAGCACCCTTTATCTAAAGAGCATGTATGCAGACGCAGGTGTTGGAAACGGCTGAGAAAAACGTCAACATCCTGAAAGATACAAGCATTTTTCCCTCAAGGACTAAACACTGAATGGGCACATGTTAGACTATAGGTAAAGAGAACAAGAAAGGAACAGTGAGACGCATAAAATGATTGGTTTAAATAAAGTGCCAAAACATCTCAGTTTATCCACAGATCAAGGTACAGTCTTGAACTTATACATTTTCAAGATGTTTACTCCTGAGTTGCAGAAGTGACCAGAAAGGATATGGGCTCTTTCAAAGGTTTCTCAGCTACGAGTGGGACTTTGGTGGCCCTTGCATGACAAGACAGGTCATAACAGGAACGGTCAGCACATCCGACAATCTCGATCCAGCCCTAAGAAGACATAATAAACATCTGCAACTCACACAAGGTTCATTCACAAAGGCATGCAGATTATACGTACTCAGGAATAATTCAATTACAGAATTCCCACTCAACTTTTACAAATGTTTGAAATGGGTACAGTTTTATACATCAAGCAGTAGCAATCTTATAAAATATAATCCAGACATGTACACAAAGTAGTCTTTTTATTTTCTGGACAGAATTATTTTGCCATATTGTGAATGTGGGGTAAACTAGTATTTGCTGGGATTTTTCTATGGGGTCACACAGAGTCGGACACGAATGAAGTGACTCAGCAGCAGCAGCTATGGAAATAAAATGTGAACCTAGACAAAACTTGTAGATCTCTACCAAATTTTTACCCAGAAGTCAAAATGAATCTGGTAGAAACCACTAGCATAACACTCTGTTCCATAAAATGCTTTAGCACTGATGGATTTTGGCATCCACAAGGGGTCACCAGCGCAATGGACATGAACTTGGGCAAACTTTGGGAGATGGTGAGGGACAAGGAGGCCCTGGTGTGCTGCAGTCCACGGGATCGCAAAGAGTTGGACACGACTGGGAGACCAAACAACAAGAACAACAACAACAACAAGGGGCCTTAGAACCAATGCCCCATGGATTCCCAAGGACAACTGTAATGGTTCCCTTCTGCCCATACAATTGTATTGTTAAAACTTTGGCTCAAATCAAAGAATTTCCACCTACAAAGTCACTACTCTCTGAGCTCTTTTAAGAACTGCCAAAGAGAAGGGCATGGCTAGTTTGGAAGAGCTCTACGCTAGCAAGCATACCACAGTCCAGGCCAGAAGTCGACCTTCCAAATTCCACAGGACACACACCACAGCACGCTCCCAGATACTTCCGGGTGCTGCTCCCGTGGAGGACCCAGGGGCAACCAAGCCCCCTTTTGTGAGTCAGCACAGAACATATGCACCCACAAATGTAAACGTGGTGCTCACCTCAAAAAAGGCTTGTGGAGAAGGAAAACAACTTTCATAATCTTTTAAAAGCATGGAAAACAGTGAAGAGGAGGAAGAGTTTTACCACTCTTTACCACGGAAAACAACAGTCAAGGGTGAGTGACCCAATTAGCCCCTTGAAAATCTCTTGTGGGTTCAGAGACCAACACAGTTGACAAAAAAATAAGGTCAATAATAGCTGCAGGTAGGAAGGCAGGGATTCACCCAAGGGATCAGTAAGCTGGGAGGAGGAGACACTACAACAGGCATCATGGCATTACGGCAGAAGAGCAGCAGAAACAAGAGCATGCTCTTCGGATGCTGTGGCAACGGCCACTCTGAACGCCAGTGACAAGGATGCGAAAGCAACACACGCGGGGTGAAATTCACTGGGAGTTAAGTCATGCCACAGCATGCCCTGCACCTACAGTCTAGCTTTTAACTCTTCACTGGAGGACATTTATGAGAAATTATAAGGAAAATAATACAGCATGTATATATTTATCTGAATCATTAAAAAGGAAAGGAAAAGAAAAATAACGAGACTACCCCAGAGGAGGAAATGAACAGAGTGCTAATGCACCACATCAGCCTTGATGGATACACAGAATGGACATATGCCAAAATCGGGACTCAGAGATAAGGAAAAACCTAAGAACTAAGAAGAATGTCAAAATGCTGGCCTAACAATGATGGTGACACCAAAGTTACACGCGATTTCTATTAGAAAGGCATTATTAAACTGGAACACAAATATATTAAATGTCGCCTGTTTCCTCTTCTTTTTAATCTGTTAATTTAAGTGGGTAAACTTTGTGTAAGTACTTACCATATGGAAAGGTCAAAGAAGAAATCACACAAATGTAAACTTAGCTCAGAGAGGACAGAGGGACAAAGAGGACCAAGGAACTTTATCTATGTTGTTACTTCAGTGTTTTATTGGCCTCTTCCCTCTAAAAAGTTTTTGAAAAACTGTAAGTAGATTCTGAAGGGTATATTTAAGTGTTAACACCCAACAATACAGCCAGTCCTCTGTATCTGTGCTTTCTACATCTGCAGATTCAACTATGAATCGGAAGTATTTGGAAAAAAATGTTCAGAAAGTTATAAAAACTTAAACTTTGCTGCAAACCTAGCAACTATTTGCAAAGCATTTACATTATGTTTGGTATCATAAATAACCTAGCTAATTTAAAGTGTATGGGAGGATGTGCATAGCGTCTGCGTAGATATGAAGCCTTTTTAATGTAAGAGCCTGGAGCATCCCAGGATTTTGGTGTCAGTGGGGGTCCTGGAACAAGACCACTGAGAGATGACTGCATTCTCTTTGTACAAAGTGTCTACTGCCCTCAAAACTTGGCATCAGATGACTGTACTAAACACACATCTCAGCTGGCCACAAATGTGGGCGTCTGTGCTCAATCCAGTTTCCTACCCAACAAAAGAAAACTCAATAAAGAGTGGGTACTGTTTAGATCACAGAAGAAAACTTAATAACAGCATTACTATCACAGCAGTGGCAGGTTCCATTTCTTGTTAATGCCCAAGTCACTTTTCAAAAGCACAATCTAAAGTGTTTTCAAAGACTTGTAAGAACCTGTTATTTGAGTAAGAACCAAAGAGGTACGAGGCGGATTAGTTCAGCAGATGCCTAGTTAGTCCTTCTCATAAATACTTATTTTTGCCTTTGATCCAGAGTTTGGGAAAATTCAACCATCACACCTAATAAGCTTTCCAAGCAATATTACTGCCCGGGGTGTTTCAAACAAAGAGGCAAAAATAAAACTCATATAAGCGCAGAAACCCCAGCACATAAAAACAACAAAATAGGAATTAAGGGGGGGAAAAAACTAAAAACATGTAACTTGATCATCTGAGTCACTAAAGATGCCATCTACGTTCTTAAACATATACTTACACGTTATCATTTACTAAAGGTATTGATGAAGATATTTATGTACTAAATGGTGAAACTATAAATATATGCCTGAGAATGGTAGACAACAGTTTTGAGATCATGGTGACCCCCTAGGAGGGAGAAGAAAAGGTTAGAGCATTAACTGTATCAGTAAATTTTTTATTAAAAAAAAAATACAATATGAAGCACACAAAAAGAAAATATTCAAGTCTCTAAAGGCGTTTCCCCCTCTCCTTAAAAGTTTATTACTTCAGAGCCTTTGGTTAGGTGTTGGAGAAGACTCTTGAGAGTCCCTTGGACTGCAAGGAGATCCAACCAGTCCATCCTAAAGGAGATCAGTCCTGGGTGTTCATTGGAAGGACTGATGTTAAAGCTGAAACTCTAATACTTTGGCCACCTCATGCAAAAAGTTGACTCACTGGAAAACACTCTGATGCTGGGAGGGATTGGGGGCAGGTGGAGAAGGGGACAACAGAGGATGAGATGGCTGGATGGCATCACTGACTCGATGGACATGAGTTTGAGTGAACTCTGGGAGTTGGTGATGGACAGGGAGGCCTGGCATGCTACAGTTCATGGGGTCACAAAGAGTCGGACACGACTGAGCAACTGAACTGAACTGGAGTCCAGTCTTCTTATGATCTTACACAAAATGTGAGGCCTAATCTCAAAGCTAGGCCCACATTTTCTTTTTAGTTTTTCCTTTAATTCTTCTAAATTTAGATATAATTGACATACACAATGATATTCGTTTTGGGTGTATAATGTAACAATTTGATACTTGTATATATTGCTAAATGACCATCACAATAAGTCTAGGTTACATCTGTCACCACACACCATTATAATCATGTGTCTCTGTGTGTGATGAGATCTTTTATAATCTACTCTCTAAGCAATTTTCAAATGCACAATACAGTATTATTAACTATAGTCACCATGCTGCACATTCCCTCCTCAGGACTTCTCAGACCCACATTTTCTGACTTCCCACCCTTGAGGGTGTGGCCACAGCTCACAGTGACACTCAGAAAGGACGAGCAGGAGCGCAGCAGGGGTTATGAAAGCAGCGCAGCGCCACGGCTAAGGGCAGGGGCCTGGAGTCAGACAGCCCTGGCTCACATCCCCGCGCCACCACTCCCTTGCTGAGACTTGGGCAAATCAACTAACTTCTCAGCACTTCAGGCTTCTAAGAAACAGAACCAATGAATGGAATTATTGTGAGGATTACACAGGCTGATACTTAGAACGGTATATAGCCCTTAAAAATTACAAATACTGAATGAACAAACAAATGAAATGCCATTCAGGCAGGATTCAGAATCTAAATTGAAAACAGCAAGAATTTGGGTCTGGTTTAGCTTGAAATCTCACACAAAACACTTTATTGGTTTAACTTGAAAATAAAGAGATTTCAAAATATCTAGTACATATAAAGAAACTAATGATCACCTATAATCCAAAACTAATTACCACTATCATTTAAGCCAACATATGTCAAGTAAGTTTGTGAATAAAGTTAACATAACAAGAAAAATCTAACAGATTCTTCCCTAATTTAATAAAGTTAAGAGTATATGCTAAAAACAATATCAATAATAGTCACTACAGATACATGCATATATCATTATGCATATATACATGTGTATTTTAAAAACATTTATTTTTTAATATGAGAAATTGCTTTATAATTTTGTGTTGGTTTCTACCATACCTCATAGTTTTGATTTGCATTTCTCTAATAATGAGCGATGCTGAGCAGCTTTTCAAATGTTTCTTGGCTGTCACTTGTGTTTATGTTTTTAAAGCATATAAAATTACTTTGAATAGGGGTTGACAAATCACGGGTCATGGAACAAAGAATAGTCTTTATGTTTTTAAAGGGTTGTTAAAAAAAGAAAAAACAAAAGACAGAAGAGAGCCACAGATCCACAAAGCCTGAAAGACTTACTGCGTTTACTACGGAAAATGTTTGTTGAGCCCTGATTGAGAAGACAGACATGGAACACTCTTGGGAAGCACAGTTGGAAGTTTCACTTTTTATGTAACACACTTAAGGAATTATTTTTCACTTTCCGTTTTACAAAAAAAGGTTGTCATTTTTTAAGTGACTTTTTTGTTTAAACTGGAGGATAACTCCTTTACAACGCTGGGTTAGTTCCTGCTATATATATATATATATATCTCCCCTCCCTCGTGAGCCTCCCTCCCACTGCCCTCACCCCAGCCCTCTAGGACATCAGAGCGCCTGGCTGAGCTCCTTGTGCTATGCAGCGGCTTCCCACTAGCTGTCTATTTTACACACGGTAGTGTAGATATGTTAATGCTACTCTCTCTCTGTTCCGCCTGCTCCTTCGTACCCTGTGCCCACATGTCTGTTCTCTACATCTGCAGCTCTATTCCTGCTCTGCAAATAGATGTATCAGTACCATTAAAAAACTTTTCTTAATTAAAAAAAAAAAAAAAAAAGAACCTATTTTCTCAAAGACAGGCACTTTTAAATTTTTACTTTGTAAGAGAAACCAACGGCATGTGAGAATCAAGGACCCCGAGTTAAGTCTCTGTATGGGTAAGAAGTCTCTCCAATATCAAATAAAGGAAATGCAGAAGACTTTGGGGCCCGCTTCTCGTGGCTGCTGCCCTGTTCCCACTGCTACCAACGCTAAAGCACCTCCTATATTCAAATGCCTTTCAAGCCCAGACTTTAGAACTAATGTTCACGTCTGGGAGATGGCGGTGGGTGGGGAGGAACAGTGAAGAGGTAACCTGGAGGTCTTCTCTTAATTATTATTAAATACACAGAATTTGAGAAAAGGTAGTTGGTAAACAAGAGATCAGAATCTCCTAGTCTATCCCCCAAATCTACCAAACAGCTCTCCAAACGAAGAGCACTATGAGCTTCTTTACTTAGCCTGGCCACCACTTCCAGTATCTGCTGGGGTCAGGAAGGTGGCCACTCCATCATCTTAGCTGCGCTCAGGCACTGCCCACACCAGCAAAGGACATGCCAGGAACACGCTGTCACCAGCCTTCTCTCTTTCTCTGTAAAAGCCATCCATATCTACAAAGGGATTCTGGGACATAAGGGTAGCCCCCTCACCTTACGAGAGCACACCGGGGCAACTACTTTTTCCATTTTGCTCAGGAAGAGATCTCTTTCCTTTTTGTTCCACTCTGACAAGATGCACATAAAAGGCAACTTTGATATCCATGCGTCTAAGGTAACAACGTGAAAACCACATGGTTAGAGCCACTGCATTCTACTTACATAGGATGTTTTGGATTCAGCATCCCAACAGTCACAGGCATAATGGGCCATCTCATTCTCCATGTGCTGTCGGAAGCGGAGCTTCTCTGGAGAGACTCCAACCTTCACGAGGTAGAGGTAGATGCGGCCAATGAAATAGCCCAACACTGAGTTGTTAATCACACCCTAAAATAAATGAATAAACAAACTCATAGATAAGTAGGCAAGCAACATGCAAACAAGCACAGAGGAATGAAAAAAAAAAAAACCACAAACATTAAGGCTTTTGAAGGCCAAGGTACCAGTTTCCATTGAGGTGTTTATCATCTACTGAAAAATCTTTGAAACACAAAGCAAGCTGATTCCCAAAAATGTGATTAAGGCTATTTTCAAAAGTTTAACTGTCAAGCTAACAAGCAGATAATAATGAATGATATCATTCAAAATCTTTCCACCATACTCACTAGGTCAGCAAAAATTCAGCCTATTACCTCATACCTTCTAAATCTGCAGTACTAAAAATGACAGTCACAATAATGACCCTAAGGAATGGCATATATTCCAAGGTGTTTATCATCTACTGAAAAATCTTTGAAACACAAAGCAAGCTGATTCCCAAAAATGTGATTAAGGCTATTTTCAAAAGTTTAACTGTCAAGCTAACAAGCAGATAATAATGAATGATATCATTCAAAATCTTTCCACCATACTCACTAGGTCAGCAAAAATTCAGCCTATTACCTCATACCTTCTAAATCTGCAGTACTAAAAATGACAGTCACAATAATGACCCTAAGGAATGGCATATATTCCTTCTGAATTAACAAAAGTCGTTAAGACATGCTAAGGGGACTTTAACGTATTCTTACCCACTGAAATCTGTGAACCCCGTATAGTATAAATCCCCTTACAACTTCAGTACAGAAGAGTTTTAGAAATCGTCTAGCCCCGTCTCCTGCCACCTGTAGGGCTCTTCTCTGCAAAAGGGCTGACAAATTATCGCTCAGCCTCCACCTGAATATTTTCAGACAGGAAGCTCATTGTTCCCAGGGCAATTCATTCCATTATTAGGCAGCAACTACTGTTACCAAGTTTTTACTCACTCATTTCTCTAGGCAAATAATCATAGAGAAATTCTATTATATGCAAGCCCTTATCCCAATTGTTATAGGTAATACAGAGGAGTTTAAAATAGAAAGGGCTTGCTTCCTGTCAGTCAAAATGTCTCCCCAAAAGCAGTCCATATTGTTAAAAGTCAGACTGATGGGCGACT
This sequence comes from Madoqua kirkii, assembly GCA_006408675.1. Taxonomy (NCBI): domain Eukaryota; kingdom Metazoa; phylum Chordata; class Mammalia; order Artiodactyla; family Bovidae; genus Madoqua; species Madoqua kirkii. The sequence continues at coordinate 5,597 of SJYC01130381.1, read as the reverse complement.
TCCCTGGTGGTCCAGTGGTTAAGACTCTGCCTGCCAGTGCAGGGGCAGGGGCCACGCATTCGGTCCTGAGGCTGGGAAGACTCCAGCTGCTGTGGGGCAGCTAAGCTGGTGCGCCACAAGTACCGAGTCTGAGCTCTACAGCCTACAAGCTGCAACTACCGAGCCCACACACCACAGCTACGCAGGCCTCAGACCCTAGAGCTCGTGCTCCGCAGCTCCAGAAGCCACCACAATGAGAAGCCACACTCCAACCAGAGAAAGTCTGCATGCAGCAATGACGACGAGTGGCCAAAAAAAAAAAAAAAAAAAGATGCGGAACAATTCAAACCAACAAATTTTTTCCACGTGCCCTGCTAAGTTTTTTTTCATGTTAGTCCCAATGGCCCACACATTGGCACATTCAGGTAATTCCTTCCCACTATAATAATAGCGTGTAATAAATACTGTAAAAAAAAAAAAAACCCACATACTGTATCAAAATAAAGTGACTGTCAAAACATTTATCATCCAGTACACAGAATCTGCTAAGTGCTGAACTCCAGGAAGAAGTGTGCTCTAAATCATCTATGGAATCCTACCTGTTCAACAGCATCTCCCAGGCGCATTTTCCGAGCAGACTGTCCGCTGACCTGGGCTTTCGCTGAATACAAATAAAGGTAGAGGTCTGCCACATTCTGGAACTTGGGATGATCTTTCTCACTGGGATCTACAAAATGCTCAATTTCTGCCATTGTGAATTCTCTGAAAGCAAAAATATAAAGGATAAAAGTGGCACACTTAAAAAAAATAAACAAAGCCCTTATTTTAAACTTCATTTTACAATAACACAGCATGATATGGAAAATAGTTGTTAAAGAACAGATTGATACAGTTTTTTTTTAATTAGGAAAACCCAGGAACTTCCCTGGTGATCCAGTGGTTAAGACTTTGCTTTTCAATGCAGGGATTGGGTTCACTCCCTGGTTGGGAGTGATCTTGATCCCACATGCCTCCTGGGCGAAAAACCAGGACATAAAACTGAAACAATAATGTTAACAAATTCAATAAAGGCTTTAAAAATGGTCCACATCAAAAAACAATCTTTAAAAAATAAAATTAAGAGAATCTGAGCAAATGTCAGACACACACACAAAATGAGATACTGAATAGTGCCTTCCAAATAAAACGATTTTCCTTAAAGCACTGGCAAGTCTTTACTAATGCACACTAAATGAAGTGCCTGATATTTACTTTTCAAAGAACGGCAATTAAAAGTGAATTTAGCTTTTATAATAGTCTGATTTCTTCCTTTTTATTGCTCTGAACAAGTAAATGACTGATAATGGCACCATACAGTTGGTGTCTTTAAAGTAACAGCTTCCTAAATGATGTGTTATTCAAGGCAGAGGACGTAAGGCATGAACGGAACAAGCTAACATCAAGCGAACTGCATAATGATGAGATAAATATGCACATAGTAATGGTTTCCCAAAAAGATTTCCCCGAATGGCAATTTAGTACCTATTGGGGGGGAATGTTTTAAGTTAATTTTATGAGTCAAAATCAAATCTCTCTTCTTTAAAACACACACACACAATTTACTAGGGCACTTCCATGATTATCTCAGATGTTTTAGAAGTAATGAAAAATTGCTTAAATGGGTCCTAAAAATACATGAAATGTATTGCAAAAGAGCTTTTTTTTTTAAAAACTTTTACTTTTTAATGTCATCTCTTATTCAGTCCAGCAGCATCTATATCTTAATTGCCTTTCAAAAGCTATCAAACATCTTCTGCGAGCACAGAAATGAGAGACAGACAAGAGAAGCTTGATGTCTGTCCTCACTAAGCTTCCAACCAGGACGACAGCAAGAGAACACCTAAAATGAAGGGCAGATCAAAATAAAGACCCTGCCCAGAATCCCCAAATAATCAGCTGCCAAAGTCTTTCCATCTGTTCTGTCAATTAATCCAAGCTCACAGGCAGGAGAAGAAATCAACACAAGCACTGATTGTATCAGCTGTCTCTTGTCTTTGAGTTCAGAAATTCTATCTGAACTGTGGAGACAAAACAGTCATCAGACTAGAAGACAGAACCAGACAATCAAAATGAAATTTAATTTTTAAAAATGTCATGTGGACAACTGATACTCCCCACCTAAATGAAAGGGATCACAGCTATACAAAGACTTACCACCTGCCAACTCTAAGTCAAGAAGAAGCTGTAACATTAAACAAGTCCTAGCCCTACCATGGAATAAAAACCATGGAGATACTGATTTGTGAAGGATGAATGGATTTCCACCCAGGATTCTGCAGAGGCACATGACAAAAGCAACCAAAATCCTGAAGACCAGGAAATAAAATGGCAGGAAACCCCAGTGGACTTTCCTCCGTTAACTCCTGGGACCGTTTCTCTGTTCTAAACTGCTTTCCCTTTTTATTCCACAGGCCCCAAGTTTTGCCTAACTTCATGGTCCTTTATAATCACCCAACGGTTACTCTCTTTGATGTAAATCCTCTCAAAAACACTGGCTTTAGACAAGCTCAGTCTCAGACAGCTATTCTGAAAGCATGCTTGCAGACACTTCCTTTTCCAAAAGCAAAAGGAGAAAAAGACATGAAGAAACCCACAGACTGAGAAATAAGACAAATTCAAGTCTGACAAGTTTTTCAATGTTACAATACTCAGCTAAAATTTAGGACCACTTTTCATTTTGCAGCAAGGCTCAGCGGGTGCTCCCCATTCCACTTCTCTAAGTTGTACACGCTCCTTCCTCATGAACTCTCCCTTTTCTAGACCATTCAGCTGAAGGGACTGTAGGCCTGAAGATAAAGTCTGGGGAGAACATAGGAGCGTCTCCTCAGAGGGTGTCACCAGGGCTCACAAGATTAGGCAGGGGCTTTGCACACTCTGGTAGTTATAGGAGAGATATGCAATGCCTGATGGATTTGAGGCAGGAGGAGAAGGGGACGACAGAGGATGAGACGGCTGGATGGCATCACTGACTCGATGAACGTGAGTCTGAGTGAACTCTGGGAGTTGGTGATTGACAGGGAGGCCTGGTGTGCTGCTATTCATGGGGTCACAAAGAGTCGGACATGACTGAGCAACTGAATGAACTGAACTGATGCTTGTAATTATAGCAAGTAAGAACCATAGTTCAGGTGGTAAAGAATCTGCTTGCGATGCAGGAGATCCCAGTTCGATTCCTGGGTTAGGAAGATCCCTTAGAGGAGGGCATGGCAACCCACTCCAGTATTCTTGCCTGGAGAATCCCCACAGACAGAGGAGCCTGGCGAGCTACACTCCATGGGGTCACAAAGAGTCGGACATGACTGAGAGACTAAGCTCGGCATGACAAGAAAAGAACAAAGGAAATGGGTGGGCTGCTGGGGCTGTGGAAGATACTCTGGAGTCTAAGAAAGTGAAGTTTACCAACACAGCCCATTTTATATGAAATTCATTACCTTAAAATATCAGTAAGAAAATGTATAGAAATTGCAAAAAACCTAAGTCATAAATATCTAACTCATAATGAGAAAAACATAACTCATCAGGGCCAAGATGCCTTCTGCATAATCCTGAATACATCTGACAAAGGGAGGTTATTAGAACAGAGACAAGAGACTGTCTGAACTAGAGTAGACAGAAGCAGGCCAGCTAGCTGGACTTTCTGTCCTAAAGGTACCCCAAATACGTGGAGGAATACTAACCAGCTACTGAAACACCCTCACCCTAACACCAGCAACGCTGTCTGCCCTGGATGCCTAGGGTGGCCCTCCTGCCATAACCCTCACCTCCTTCTACCTCACCCTACTCTCATCTCCACCACCACTTCCAGGAAACACCTGCGTCGACAATCAAGATCTTACCATCCTCAAAACAGAACATGAACAAGGGGAAAAGATCATTTTGGAGCAGATGTGAAATGTCAGCTATTCACCCCTTCCCTTCAAACCACACAGTCACTCAAAACCGCCCGTCATCCCAGAGACTACAACTGAAGGTAACAATCACAAAACAAACTTTTCTGGAGGATAAAAATAAAGATATAGTCATGTAAGAAAGGACTTCCCTGGTGGTACAGTGGATAAGAATCTGCCTGCCAATGCAGGGGACACGGCTTTGAGCCCTGGTCCGGGAAGATTCCAAGTGGTGGGGAGCAACTAAGCTTGGGCGCTACAACTGCTAAGCACGCACCCTCGAGCTGGTGCTCTGCCACAGAAGCCGCCCCAGTGAGAAGTCTGTGCACCGCAACAAAGAGCAGCCCCTGCTTGCCGCAACTAGAGAAAGCCCGTGAGCAGCAACGAAGACCCAGTGCAACCAAAAAGAAAGAAGTTTAAAAATGATGTAAGAAAGAAGAAAACTGTTTCAAATCAGCAAGCCTTTGTTTCCACTTCAATGCAAAAGTCACTCACTAATTTCACCAGCAGAACACCATGGGTGGTACCTGACTCTGATCAGTCCAGATCGAGGGGAGATCTCATTTCTGAAAGAATTTCCAATCTGGGCAGCAGCAAAAGGCAACTTTCCTTGGTTGAATTCCAAAAGCCGTTTGAAATTCAGGAAAATCCCCTGTGCAGTTTCTGGTCTAAATATCTATAAATTTAAACAAATCAGTCTGTTACAAAGGAAGAAATCATGTTTTCCAATAAATCTGAAATTCTAGATACAAATCCTAAAAGTCCTAAATATAGTATTCACACGAAGCTGTATGGGCCCTAAAAATGTTTTAGAAATAGATCTTTTCCTCAGTAGCAAACATTCTCACACAGGTAACAGAGAAGGTATCAGGTGATTGGTATGGAAACAGCACTGTTAGAAATGTCATTTTATTTCATCACTCCAGGGAATCAAAGATGACTTCTCTCATGAGGTCTCTAAAACTTCGGATATTCTCCTGATTAATCACTTACTTTGGAGGCAGATGACAATTTTAGATCCTTTTAAAAATAAAGTTAAGCATCCCTCTGCTGTTAACCCACATCAAAGCATAGCCGTGGAACTATTAATAAAAAGAAGCCAGTACAGGCTGACAATTAACCTCAGAACTCACTCAACAAAACCACACACCACGGCAGGCAATTTCCAAGGCTTTCATAGCATTGTCTTCCTTGTACCCAGAGACGCAAAGAAACAGGGAAATCCGGAATGATCAAATCTTTGTGGTATTTTGTGTTTTCAGCCCAAGGCTGCTTCTGATTTTCTCCACATTTTAAAAAGACACAGCCACTCAAATATACCATTATAGCCACTGTTTTCTTTTCAATTTCACAGAAAATATTCTGTGCAAAATATCACACAAGAAAGCACTCTCAAGAACCTACTTCAAAAGAAATGTTTTATGGAAAAAAATAAAATTTTACCTTCTCACTCTAATATATCAATCCTTTCTATTTTTTGGTTTTTATCCAAATATAAGCATAGTTACAGTTACTATGCATATTTATTAAGTAGAATGTACTAAATTATTAATTCTTTCTTTTATGCTTTTCCATTTTATAAAAGACAGTAAAATTTTCTTATTAACAGTTGCAGAGTACTCTACTAAAATAAACTAGTATCATTTATTTAGCAGGCCTCAAATTACTGGATGAATAGGTTATTTTTACTTT